>CM076572.1:442482758-442633997 GCA_034641835.2 Pinus albicaulis | reverse complement strand
GTAGGGATGAGATTCATTAGGGTTTTCTGCCCCAAAAATTTTTTCTTTAAAACCGCTTGCTCTTTCGTTATACCCAGAGGTGAGAAGGGACTGAGTGTGATATTGCATGCAATGTGTTATGTGTTCGAGTCTTTGGGAGTGGTTGCGCTCCTAATTTTCCAAACGTATAAACCCTAAATCGGCTGGTGTATTTGCAGAGATTTGTATTTTCTATAATTTGTATCCCAGTAAATATCGATTGGGGTTGTTGTTTCAGAGTTTCCCCCTCGCCCAAAACACCCGAAGCTCTGAAGCCCTCTTCTGTTAGTCGATCGGTTCGACCAGTTGCATCGCCGTGCGCATGGCCAGCTACTCTGCCGAGCATGAGCTGGAAGAGAAAGCTCTACATGCATTTCAGCCCGCCAGCTAGGGCGTGAGATGCTCTCCAAAGCGACAATCTACTCTTTCGGGCTTGAAATTTTCTGCGAAATTTGGCCCGGGGACTTTCCTCAGCCAATATCCTTTGAACGGCCGTAGCACCTCGCTACTCTGCCTTTCTTGCTTTTCCGAGAGTAATGGTGGCTCTAGAAATACGTTTTTTTTCTGTTCATTTATTACACAAACTTCTTTTCCAGCCACTTCCTCTCTCTTTTATTCTGTTTTTAACAGATTTGTCCCAAGGTTTTTGTGGCCAGTACCAAAGTTCCCACGTCCCTTGTTAACTGAACGATTTTCCTTTGTTTTGAACCCTATGGTTATTACAATGCTAACATTTACAGGCACGCCCTATTTTACCTGGCTTTAATGTTTACGCAGGTGTAATGACTCGAGGTCGCATAAGTCACCTTATCCGAGACGAGCCGGACGGATCTCGGTCGTGGCAATAAGTAATGGTTATCATTTGTTTTTCTTTTCCTTGTTTAGGCGTTAGCCGACCCTTCGGCGTTAAAATCATTTTTCTATCCTTACTGTAATGAATAACAAATCCATTATGTTTTGATCTATTCGGCATTACCGAGTTCCCCACATAAAATTGTTTTATTGTTAGACAGGCAGAGTTAAACGTATTA
Source organism: Pinus albicaulis (assembly GCA_034641835.2). NCBI lineage: Eukaryota > Viridiplantae > Streptophyta > Pinopsida > Pinales > Pinaceae > Pinus > Pinus albicaulis. Next base: position 442,632,948 of record CM076572.1, on the reverse strand, counting down.
CGCCCTCGCATAAATACTTCTCACAGTTATTAAATCGTGTTATTAAATCGTATTATTTCTGTTTTTCTACTCTCGTCAAGGTGCTGGGCTTCGGCCTTTGGGGTTTTTGCAGGAACAGATTCAGAGATTTCTATTCCTGTTAACACTGCGCCCCGTCATATAGTTGTTTTTGGCCTTTTACTATTTTTTTCCAATCATGATATTCGGAACAACTGCAGAAGGTGGAATCATATATTCGGCCCCTTAGAACTCCACTCTGTCTCGTAATAACTCTTGTTAAAACTGTGAAGGTCTCCCTGTGATTGCGTAATGATTATGGTTATAACTGTTGGTTACGCATCGTATTGTAGTTTTACTTTTCACCACGGTTCGTGCTAATTAACGTGGACTGATCCCCACCGTGCCGTGATGCATCATTATGCCGTGATACAGTTCGATAGTTTCGTTGAATATAGGTCTTTTAATTATTAACGACACATTATTATAATTTCACTATACTTGCATTCCATTAACGATAGTAATCATGTGTATTTCATTGATTCGTTTTGGTATCCTCCTTTTTGACATATATCGTTCAAATATCGAATTTGCGTTTATATATAGCCCTTGTAACATATAACTTTCATGCGTTTATATATCGCCCTTGTAACATGTAACATGTAACATATAACTTTTATATAACTTTCATATATATAAATGACTCATTTGCAGCCGAGGCTAATAATATCAAATATGTATAATACTCGATGCTTTTTAATATATATACACTTTTGGTTTTTTTAAATGCATATATGTATAGGTGTTCAATAGTTTAACTAGGGATATACTTTGAGCATAGTTAAACTCCATTACCCTAATGTTTACTTCAAGGTTTAGAACTGAATACAAAATATAAGTGATATAACCCTTCTATAGTGTAGATTTACTTTGGGGTTTAACAAGAGTTCAAACTACATATATGTTTAGATCATTTATAGAATATATTGTTTATATATTCCCTTACCCTTTTCTATATAGAAAATATGATACATCCATATGAAATTTCTGATGCTCAACAAGGCCAGCTAGATGATATATCAGTTAGGTACTACTGTTTTCTCTATTGTTTTTCATCACAGTAAGAAACACTTAGTTTAGCAATTTAAAAATAGAAATTCATTCTTCTATACTACTTGCAGTCTTCGTTCGACATATGGGATTAAATTATGCATATTCATGGTAGTACCATTTTCACCTTTCCTCTACATTCACCTCAGCATCACTCTCTTCTGCTGTCTTAAGATGGTTTCAGTATCTTAACTTTATGAACACTAAAATTTCTTTTACATAAGGATGATCTAGTATATGAGCCTCGTCAAACTACTCCCCTACCAGTACACAAATTTTGAAATGTTGCTACTTCATCACAATCTGTTACATGTATGGACATCGAATAACTCAACATCCCAAAGTTTTAACTAACTCGTTACAGAAAAACTTTATTTACACATGAGAAACTCCATATAACTCCAAAACATATTAGTTTTGTGCACATACCAATTTCTTAGACTACTGTTTAGAAGCATTTACGCTTTCCTTTGGTTACGTTTTGCCGCTATATCCTTCAAGACTGTTTACTGTTAAAAATTTTTAACTTTAGCAAAAGTTTTCCAACAACAATTATTTCTGTGTGAGTACATGATTTCCCCCCCGTGTTTTAGCTAAATTTCTGCAGGGATAAGTGATTGTCCTGCAAGTATACCTGAAAGTATATCCAAGATGTTTTATACTTGAAGTAATATTTTTAATATTTATAAAATTTATAACAGTTTATTATTTCTTTGTGAGCACATATCTTGCCCAATTTTTGAACTTTTGGCTCCGATACCATTTGTCACGTCTCCCAGACCCAGCTTCTTACCCATATAACATAAATTCAGATATTCTCTGCTTTATGCACCAGATAACATTCAAAAAATTTCTATTGAATCAATTACAAATACATACTGTTATCCGGTATTAAATTTCTTTTTCGTAATTATAGGCCGCCATGGAAATATAAGAATTTCCATGAGAATTTTTGTAGGCTTGACCTCCACTCTTCTCAGTCCATCTAGTAGACTTATATATCTATATATATATATATTACTTTGTATTTCTCAGGTCAGTTTTTCTTTCAGAGTTTTGTCCAACTCTAGCTGATAAATAGGCCTTTCCTCAAACTTTCCAGTTTGTAAGCCTTATAGACTTTTCAGCATTTTAAAGTTTCAGCATCAAGGTATAGATGTATGCGTCCACGTATACATCTATCTATACTCAGTTGACCTTCGTTGCTCCAACCACTTTCTCAGCAGTTTATATGGAAGGTAAATGGATGCTCTTTTCCTAGTAATTTTAACCAGGCTTAAAATCTTCTCTCACACAGACTGTTATCACACAATTACAATTTCAATAGGACTCTCCCATTCAACATGTTTGACACGCTGGTGCAGATTCAACTACTCCATGGGAAAACTAGGAAACAAATCCTCTTGCTTAAATCCAATGGAGGTAGAGAATACTGAACTGGATAGTTTAGAATCCCTAGTGTTAGAACCTCGTACTTAGTTAGGATTCAACCTCTGCATTCATATGTTTGCACTTAAATTTAATAGAATAATTTAAATTCTTAATTCTACAATTCTTTCCATTGTAACACGGTTGACATAATGAACCCCATACTGCTATCACAGGGTTGTTGTTTCCTACTTTCTGTTATTGGTTACAGGGAATTCTGTGCCATCAATATTGTTATGATAGGTTTAGTTGTTTGGTACTTGCTGTTCATGGGTACTGTTTTGTTAACATTTTCTGTCTATACACACAGTAATTAAATATTCCTTTAAAATACAACAAGCTACCCCTGTACATAGTTATTAGATTTGCTGTTCAACTGATCTACCATCTCTAACTTCATTACTACAAGGTACTCATCCCTATAATCCAACCATTTGTCTCTGCTATCAGTAGCTTTAGTTTGCAATTACAGGAGTTTCTGAACAATTAACCAATCTAAAATTTTCAGAAAGAACCATAACATATCAATTCATAAATTGCATAATGAACCCTAACATCACAATTCATAAAACAGGGATATATTTAATACAGACTTACAGACATCTCCAAAATTATGCATGCATACCTCCACTATGACCAGTCCTCCCAACCTTTGAGTTCGTTTATCTCCAGAACTCACCCCCGAGCTGAGATCCTCCCAGAAGAGACTAACCTCAATCTGTTCTGGAGTAGCTTATTTAAGCTATGCTTTCCCCAAAGCCTGTTTCCAATTCTGCGTCCAGAATTTCAGGATGCTTTATTCCTGTTTAGCCTAGGCTTCCCATTTTGGGACCCTTTAAAGCTGCTTTAAGCTTTTCCTCAGCTTTTCCAGCTTTTTCTCACCTCTTCCCAACTACTCCTCTTCATTGGGGAAATTTAGATTTTTCCTCAAAAATCTAAATTAGAAATAATTTCTTTCAAGGATTTTTGAAAGATTTTGGGAAAGTCTTTTCCTTTTCCATCACCTCATGGATTAGGCATGTGATCTCACTTTCTCATCTGGTCATAGTGCATACACCATATTTTATTTATTTTTCATAGTTAATTAGTTAACCACATCCACACAATAATTATCCATCGGGGTCCACTCCCCTTTGGGTTTATGTTCAAATGTCTCATTTGAAAAGCATAGAACTTGGGGTGTTACAAATATCTTAAGATATTCCCTACTGAGCCTATATTTTCCCATTTGGAACATTGCATAATTGTATGCAAGGAAATAATTACAGTGTTAAAACTCTTCAAAATGAATAGAAGATAAAAATATATCCTTGTATGAATTATTGGATTAGATTCTTAGAGAGGAAAAAGATTAATCACATGCTTTATTATGTAAGATTATTTAGAGAAACATATATGCTTGCATGCATGGGAAAAATATATTTTTGAGTATTAGATTTCTAGAGAAAAGGAAGATGCAATCACATAATATTTATTGTGTTAGCCTTCTTTTTGGGGAAAATAATATGTATTTGTCCAACCTAAAGGGATTAGCTATGGTATTAGCTTTATCTTGGGAGAATATTATGCATAGTTATTGGTTATATATTTTGGATGAGAGGGAAATGTCACTTTGCATGCATGAAATGATAAGTGGTATGCGTTTGACCCTTGGAAAAGAAATGTGTTTATTTTTCCATGAAATATTTATTTGGTTTCTTTTGGAAAGAAATATATGTTTTACATGCAGGAAGAACAAGATATGTTATTGCATGCACAAAATTATAACTTGTATGTTAAATTTGTTTGAAATAGAGTTGGCATTGCTATACATAGTAACCATTATGAATAGATCTTGGGTGGAAAATATGTTTTTGGAAAACAACATGTATTCACATGCGTAAGTATAACATCTATTGCATTAATCCATATTGAAAAGAAAACATACGAGTAGGCAAAAAGAGAAATTGCTTGTTGGGATAGTTATCTTGAGAATATTGTTATGCATTTGCATGCACAGTATTATTATATAGTATGTTAGTTTTCTTTTGGAAATAATAGGAAAGTGCATGCAAGATTTTATTAGTGTTTCGTGGAAAGAGGATGCTTGATATTGATTTATTTGTTACTAATGCATGTGAAATGATGTTAAATAAGGAATCTAATGTCAATGTGGTTATGTTTTATAAATGCATACAAATATTTGTTGAAGTGTCACAAATAGAGATTGATTATTGGTTTATTAATATTTTATCTAATCATGATATCAAGTGTGCTGACGACAGAAATGGAAGGAAAGAAGGATGACTTGAGAAAAGGAAATTTCAAGCTTAACATTGTGGAAGATAAAGAGTTGTTAGTCCATGCAGGTTTAGTAGTTCCAATTGCACAATGATCCCCTGAAGGAAACAGTCTGAATACAAAGACAGAGATTGATGATTCGTGGGTAAATGGTATCATGATGATTGTAATAACTTATAGCTAGTTATGTTTCGTTTAAGATTATTTTTATATGTAAATTTTATTATAATGGTCAAGGGATGGACTCCCTTATAACCATTTAGTGAGGGGTGACAACCCTCACGAGCGTTTAATAATAAAATTAAACGTTCGCTGGTTTTCACCCTACGGGGTTTCCAGGGTATATCGGTGTCTATTTATGTGATTGTTAATTGTGTCGTTTTGATGATGTTAATTTCTTTCATGATATGACATTGATATTATCAATTAGGTGATCTACTAATTGAATTAAAATGATCATGGGATCGATGCATAGTTATAGCAGGAAATTTAAGTTAATATGCTACAACAAGAACAATCAATGGTTGTGTAACTCACTATGATTTTTGCTAAATATTTCTCTAAGTGATGATAATGGGTATTTAAATGGTTAATGCAGAAATATATAAAGAAATTTATAAGGTTACACATTCGTAAATGTTGAAAAAAAAGTCCTAACTCCATGCATTTTTCCTGCGAGGTTATCGGGGTATGTTACAGGTGCCATCATCTCTAGGATCTAAGATTTTACTTTCTTACATTAGATTTCTTTTGTCAAGTTGCGGTGAAATCTGATTGATGTCTTTCATCTCTTACCATCTGTAAGATGGGAGTAAGATGGAAAGGTAAGCAGGATCGAAAAGTGTGATAATGAAAATCTCACATGAGTAATCTGATGCTTTCTAATCAAAAATATTTTTGAGTTAACTCCATGCAATTAAGTTACAAATTATTGTATGGTTGTCACTTTGTGTTCCTACGAAAATGAGTTTTTTTTAAACTGCAAAGTTATGAATTATGATATGGTTGGCACATTATAGCAACACATTCACACATTTAATGTAGTATGTTAAATAAAAATATAATAAAGAAATGAGTATTTTATTACATGTTTATCATTAAAACGTGGTTATATGTACAAAGAAACAATAAATAACTTATTACCCCTTCTGTGTTTATTTTTTAAATATGTAGGAAGATAAATATATTTTATGCTTGATGCATGCAAAATGAGCAATGTCTATCTTATTCTTATTTTTATGTAATGTTTTACGGTGCATAAATTTATTACATGGTGTTGGTTTTTTTTTTTTATATTTATTGACACAAATATATGTTATACTTAATACATATCAAGTGTGAATTGTAAATATTTATGAAGATAAATATATCTTATGCTTGATGCATGCAAAATCAGTAATGTCTATTTTATTCTTATTTTTATGTAATGTTTTACGTTGCATAAATTTATTACATGGTGTTGGTTTATTATTTTTATATTTATTGACATAAATATATATTATACTTAATATATATCAAGTGTGAATTGCCTGTGTTGATAATCCTTATCTTGACATGACTCTAGGAATCTATTTGTGTAACACAACGAAAATAACATAGCTAAATATATCTTAATTTTCTAATTTGTATGATATTTAACAATTTTTGTTTCACTTTTACATTTTTATTTATATGTTTAGTTAATGGATAGGACTCCCTTGCATCTAACAACACTTTTTTATATAGTTAAAAAGTTTAGGTATGCGACGTCTATAGATAATTTTGGAGAAATATCAAGTAAATTAAAATTTTCTTCATAATTTATATAATATGCAAACTAAAGGGAATACATCATCCTCCTCATAAAAGAGAGAATTTTCTATTGGATGGCATGAGTATGACTAAGTACCTAATCTACAAGAACTAGATTAACAACATGATAGAGAAGAGGTTTTCTAATACTTCAAACTAGAGCTAAAACAATTCCTATCTCCAATTGGGTTGGGATAAAAATGCTATAACTTGGCTAAATCATTCATAAATTAAAAAATAAACCACTCCATGAAATATTGTTCACTTCAAATTAAAAATAGAAATTTTCATGCTATAAAGAACCTAGCTAGATCCATATTAACTACATATTTAGCAAAGTCTGAGATCAAATCTCTTTTCTCACTAATAGTGGTTTGCATCACAAGATAACTCTATTTGAACTTAGTAGATCTCAAGTTAAGATGAATCTAAACTTCTTTAATTATTAGTTATAATTAACTATATTTGTATAACTAACTACATTACATTACGACATGTCTATCATATTAAACTAGGAAAACCCTTCAAGTTAAAATAACATTAAAATATTGCAATAACATTATTAATCTCAATTAAAAAAATTAAGACTATTCCTTAATTAAATGGGTATGTATATGAAAGTCAACATTAAATATTCTGTTTAAAATATGTGTTAAAATGTGAAGCTTTATCAAGTTATAATTACATTATAGAGTTTTTATGGTTTTAAACATAATAATAAAATATTAAATTAATTTTTTTTATTTTATTATGGTTTTAAAATTTCAAATACATGGTTGAATTGATAGATGGAATGACTATTTTTAGAATACTTTCTCATAAATTTAGCCCAAAATCTAGAAAGGATTTTTATGGGTTGTAAATTTCAGTTATCTAGTTTGCAAAAGTTGAGTGTCTCAAGGCTTTTTAGGATGTTGTGTAATGAGAATTTCAGTTAGAATGACATATTTTTTTATTTTGCAAAATATTGATTTAGAAGTGTTACAATATAGAAATAGATTTAATACATTGGAAAATTCTTTTTAAACAACAATAAATTACAATTTTGGTCAAAGTTTTGATAAAAAATGTATGGTGTGATTTTTATTAAAAAAATCAATCATTTCTTTTATCATTTAATAATTGAATCTTAATTTTATTAAAAATAGCTAGACATATTAAGAATAATTTATTTTAAAATTAAAAACTATTAAAATACGAAATTAATATATAAATTTTTAAAAATTATTAAAATATTAAATTAATATATAAAATTTTATAATAGTAATATATTTTAAAATAAAAATGTTAAATTTATTAAAATATTGAATAGATTTATTAGATCTTCATCCTTCTTGAACAAGAAACTCCTTTATGTCGAAATTTGATTATTTGAATCTACATTATTACCTCAACTCGTTAACTAACTTGAATCATAAATGTTGGTGTGGGAAATTGGAGAATTGTAAAATATTTTCAAGAAATTTGTTTTCGTTACACGAATGGCCAAAAACATGTGTTTGTCTTTTCGGCCAACCTGAGGGGTCAAAGACATACAATGTTAGGCTGTCAGCAACATAAACTGTCACTGATCAACTACATTGCACATGATGGTCAATCTTTCATCGTTTTAACAGTCAATTATTATTATTATAATTATTGTCAAAGGTAGGAGTTAAGTCCGGATCCAGATCCACCGCTCATTGCCTCCTATATAATTCCTCCCTATTTTTATAGATTCTTCAATCATTTCGACTCTATCGAACCCTTAGCTGAAACAAAAGGAGTATGGATCGGGATTGCAGTGCAGGCCTTTCTTTAGGTTTGGCAGTAGGTGATGGGACAGCCACCAGAACAAATGATGAAATGTACGTTTCGCCAAGAAATATGAATGGGACTCCTCTGCAGCTCACTCGGGGCGCGGCACTTTGCCCTGGGAGAACACCTCACCATCGATTGGTATACTGATGCGCCCGTGCTTAACACTTCTTAAAACTAATCGTTAAGGACAGATTGAATTTTTTTATTTCAATGATGTTTTTATTGATATGTCTGCTGTTTTAATAATAATTTTGGATCATAGTATTCTTAGTTTCAAATTTATATTTGTATAATCATTATGTGGAAATTTATAAAAGTATATTTTTAATAATCATTTTAATTAGTTTCGTATGAAGATTTAAAAAATGATATAAAATTATTTAGTTTAATAAAATAGAGTATATTCTTGGAATATGTACTTTTACTTTTTCAAATAGAATTTTAACTAATTAAATATCATGATTATCCCCAAAACAAATATTTATCTGTTAAATTATTATTTAATATAAGTTTATTTTTTTCGTAAATTTTTAAATAAGCTTTAAAACTATTGTGAAACAAGATAAAAATATCACTTATTATTTATCATAAAATGAAAAATGATAATATTATGAAATAAGAATATTAATATTTAATACAAATGTGTATTAAAATCCAATTTTAAAAAAGAAAAAAATCATATATTTTTTTATATACATATTGAAAATCTACATCATTTAAAAACACTATCAAAACATTGACCTCTTTCCAAATAATAAACAAATTTTATGTTATTTCTTAAAAAATGTTATTATCTAGCCTTAGGGTTGGGTATATTTTGATTACAAGAGGAAACAAAGTAGTTTCTAATATCTACAACTTATTTGTTTAAATAGATACTACCATAGTACAAAGTGTTTATTGTCATTGCTTGTTGTGTTTATTACGGAACTAGAGTCAAATTTCACTTTGGATAGCTTCTTTGATGGATATAATTATTGCATTGAACTCCTTTTTGAGAGGACCACAATTAATCTGAATGGAGTATGTTAGCGTTGTCGTGCTCATTCCTCTTTCAGATTTTGTAAACAACGTCTTATATGTGCTTAAGGGTTCAAGTTCTCTTGCAAGTTATTGAGTCTCATGGCTGTTTTTCATATTAATTTTATGAACAATTTACATTCGTTTCGGTATTTTTCCTGATTTCTTTTGTCCATCTAGGCATTATCATATTTAGGATCTAGCATGCTTCATCATCTCTAGGATCTAGGATTTTATTTGCATACATTGGACTGATGTTATTACGCTACAGTGAAATAAAATAGATGTCGTGCATGAAAAACTCTTCCATCAACCCTCTACGAGATGGGAGGAGGACATAAAAGTATGATAACAATGATGTCACATGAGCAGCCTCATTCTTTCCGATCTAAATGGTTTTTGCATAATTTTGGGAGGCTAGAATTTTATTTGAATGAAATTTCTCATAATGGAATCTGGTAAAAAAATATTCGAAAATATTTGATTCTAGGAGTATTAAAATCTTTTCTTTTGTAAATTTGGTAGTGCTTCTCTATTCATTCATATAAACAAAAACAACAGGTTACATCATCATATTCTATGCTTGGTAGCCTCAAACTGCCCAAAGGAAACCAAGTCTATTGGCCACCTCAAAGAGTTAAAAGCCAACCAAATTTGAAACAATTTGATCTTGTCTCTAAATGCATGATAAGCTATATTATCTACTGTATCTTTTAACATACTATTAAAAAGTAAATGTTATCTGCCCACTTCATGTTTCAACAAAAAAAACTAGACTTCTGGAATTACTCATCTAAGGATTCAATAGCTGTTGGATCCTTTGCACTTGATCCAAGAATATCTACTTGATGCATGCTTTGGAGTTGACATTCAATGCGACTAAGATGCACATTCTGGTGATGTACCTGAATTTGTTTTTCTTGAATGTATTTGTGCATATCAGCCAATAAGGAAGCTGCTTTGAGTCACCTACTACCTCTTGAACTGCTACAATGGAATTTTCCATTATACACTTCATTGCCCAATAGAGGTGGATTTCTGGTTTCAACATGGAAAATATTCCTCTAGTATTCCCGAGATCAGTGACCATAAGTTCCATTTCATCATCTGGAATGTCATCCTTAACTTTGGTTTTGAAGTCTTGCTCCCAACCTGAAATCATGCCTTTTACCTGTCCTAGTGTCCCCACAACAAAGGCATGCAGTAAGTTTTCCATGGTTTCTTTTCCATATTTTCTTCCATGTTTGCTAGGTCCCACCTTCTCCCTGCCTTTGTATTTTCCTCTATTGCCAATTTGACCTCTTTTTCCTACATTTCCTCTACTTGTCTGTGCTTTCACCATTTTCATGTTTGGTGGGTCTCCAAGAAAATGTACCTTCACCCGAATCCACAGCGAGGTTCCCACTCGACATGCAGAGACTAGAAGGTGAAAGATGCTAGGAGGACCTGTATAGAGAAATAGAAGAAAATCATTTTTTATAGTGGGACTAAGAAAAATATTCTCCTGTTCATTGAGTGTCAGGTATTTCCACCCCTCCACCACTTTATTATTGCCTTTCATATGCTTGGATGCCCCTATTCTCATGTCTCTGTGAGAGTTCCTCTTCATAGCCAGTCCCTAGCTCAAAAATAGATAGTACAAAGTCATGAAACTAACACACTTAACGAACAACAATACGAAGCACTGTGTGCATGCCTCTATTTTCTTAATTATACAAGAGTTCCTCTTCTCAGCAAGTTCCTAGCTAGAGGATTTATAATGCAGGATCATTGAAATGGTGCCCTCGATAGACAACAGGATAGAACCTAAAATATTCAAGGAAACGCCCAATGCCCTAGCTAAATAGAAATGACATCGACTAGAATTCAAGAACTGGTGATGAATATTTTGTAATTTTCCACCCTATAGGTTCTCAAAGTTAACAGAGCGCATGATACTCAAATAAAAATTACTGACCATACATGCAGAGTCGTAACAATGACATGAAAAATTATAGAAACAAAAATGATGGTAGGGGGAGTTGGGACTCGAGGTTTCATGGAGAAATTGGGGATGAGGCCATACTGTGCTTCTTTGAGCACCATCACCTGCCACTACCCCTTCATTTATCATTACCAGGGAGAAAATAGCACTACTCCGCAAAGCTATGTCAACTTGAATGATAGGGTCACAGACTCTGAGGGATGCCTCAGGAGATATCGAGACTCAAAGATTCATGGAGGAAAATTGAAAATGCAAAAACTGGAAATACCATTGAGACTTGGTATCTATCATTGGAACCCTTCCCCTCTCAGAAATAATCAAAGGTGATCACCTTTTTGGGCTGACACACTCCCATATTAGCACGAGAACATATCCAAGAGAGATTTGATTCCACTCTTGTTCGATAAAATGACAACTCTAGATATCATTCGGAATATACCTCCCTCCCATCTCAACAACACATAGGACTACCATGCTCATAAACAAGTGAGAGAAGGAAACATATCAGGTAAGTTGTTTCCTATTATACAAAGTTTCCTTCCACTATTGTAATTCCCCTGTTGGCTGCTTGAAGAACCTTTGCACTCTCACTAACATCATACGGTTTACCAACCTTCTACCCAACCTTTTGTCCTTCGAGTTGTAGCTCTCATCCAAGGATTTTTCTAACATCACCTGACATCTTCTGTCCGCAGTGAATTCCAATTTAATGTGGCATGGGGAACTACGCCCACATTCTCTGACTTGTCATCCTCATTCTGGCATGTAGCCTGCATGACAGGCTGTTGCGTCACACCTCCCTTAACGCTCGTGACCCCCTAGAAAGGGAACTTAGTTTTGGTTGTTATCTCTGTCAACAATCTCTTGCATAGTTTCAAGGCCTCCCTCCTACATTGATCTCTCCCAAATTCTGTCTAGGTACTTTCCTTAATGTTTACACCACCATTTCACTAGCAGGTCTACTGGTGCATTACTAGTTCTAAAACTATGATAGTGTATCATATAACTTATTCCTGGAATCAAATCCTTGATTTCCTGTATAAGCCTTAATGTGTGCCAACTGCGGCTAGTTTTCTGCCACCTAACTCCCTCTAGAAGCTTTTGGAGGATTCCTGTAACCAAAGCTGAGTCCCCTTCGATTACTAGCCTAGTGTATTGTTCTCTTATTGCTTTAAGGAAACCATGTTTAACTGCATTGAGCTCCTCTTTATTATTACTTGCATATCCCAATTCAATTACATAAATCCTCCCTACTTGTCCTCGTGAGTCTCTGAAAATTCGATCTACACTAGCCTGCCCTGGGTTTCCCTTAGAGGCCCTGTCATAGTTTATTTTTAGGAATCCCTCTAGAGGTGTCAAGAATTTAACCTACAATTGGATGTCCATCGGTTTCATTTACGATGAAGCCAGAGAAAGAATTTGTGATTTTAGATTCATCTTTCTCAGTATATGATCCTCTCGGGCATTCACTTTCCAATTATCGTGTTTCCATTTATCTGCAACCATGGTTTCTCTGATATTATCAAAAAAAAAATTCCATTTTTCATTAACAGATTGTGTCTCATATCTAAACGTTCGCCTGTTTTTTTCCTTCGATATTTCCCAAAGTAGGATCCCTAAGGATATTGATTAAGCCCTATTGATTACTGGACATTAGAATCCCCCTTTTCTCCAACTTTCTATAATGTGTTTAATTCTTTCTCGGTCTGTATTAGTGTGTTCAAAGAGAAAGGTGAGTTTCTTCCAGAGTTGTTCAACAACACGTCACTTGTTCAATAGATGTTCCATGGTTTCAATATGTTTCTAATACATCCACCATGTTGATGGCCCCAACATTCCTTGTTTCTGATGTTGATCCTAAGTTAGTATCGTTCCATGACTTACTAACCATAGAAAGAATTCAGTTTTTGGCCATTGATTCCTAGTCCATATTTTTTACTAGAGGTGATTGACTTCAGGTTTTATGTTGTTTGTTTTGATATTATATCTTTATTTAACAATGAACATCCCTTTCTTTCTATATCCCCCTCTATTGATATTTTTAATCTTCTTGAGTTTACCTTCTTCTCATAAGATTCCCATTGCTCAGTGTCTGGAGCGTTATGCCATTTTCCCTTTCTTTCCATTTCCTCCATTGATGTTCTCCCCTCCATCCCATAAATGAGCTACTATTTTGTTGTTCACTCTATTTTTGAATAGAAAAATATTCACTAGATCTAGTATATTGAATGACTTCTCCCTTTGCTGCCACGAGTCTTCCCAGAATAGAGTCGTGTTTCCACCTCTAATTTCTCATAAGATATGATCCTTGATTAAATTTTTGTTTGAGGCTGCTAAATTCGAAATTGAGGATCCTCTCCGAGTATTCTGAACCCTCAGTCTTCCTTCCATAGATTGTGGCATTGCATATTTCCTTTCCCAATTTTTTTTCCACAAGTCCATGCCTCTGTGTAGCCAACATCACCGTAACTTTTCTCCCATGAATTATTTGATCATATATGGGTCTCTGAGTCCCAATCCTCCGAATTGCTTAATTTTAGTTATTTTTTCCCAAGCCAGCAGGGCACATTTTCTCACTTGTTTAGATCGTTTCCAAATAATTTTCTTAAAGATATTGGCCATATCATTATATGTCTTTAGCACTACCAATCCAAGTAGATGGTAAATATTGATATATTTTTGAACAAATTTAAGAAGGATGAATCAACTAGGAGAATTCAGAGCTCAAAAGGACCAATTTTGAAGATGAGCTTGAATACAGTTAAGAATATATTTCCAACAGGATACCTGGAGGGAGTTGAGGCTGAGGGGAATTCACAAGTATTTTGTTGGCAGAAGTCCTATACAGACTCCAAGGGTTCTTGCCAAAAAATCTTGAGATCAGATATTGGTATTGAAAAAAAAATACATTGGATTTATCATTGTTTATGAGGGTTCTCGAAGCATCCATGAATTCATGGAGAATAGAGAGGATAAATTTACCTTATTTAAGGGTATCTTGGAAGAATATCAATATGTCGTATACAAACTATTGGTGGGGTAGAGTGAGACCATCTCCCCATAGATTCGGGTCTTTTAGGTGTCCTCCCGCCACCTTATTTTTAATATATCTCCCTAGACCTTCTGCAATGATGATAAAGAGGAAATGGGATATCGAATCGCCTTGTCTGAGGCCACAAGTTGCATTGAATGGATCATAAGGAGAACCATTTATAATAATGGAGAAAACATGGGAAGAGATAAATGAGAGAATCCATCTCGGATCAAAATTGAAAGCCCGTAGAATAATTTAAAGGTAGGTCCAACTAATGTGGTCATAAGATTTAGGCAAGTCAATTTTGAGCATCAAACCTTTGGTTTTCAGAGTTTTAAAGGAGTGAATGTCTTCCTAGGCAATGATTATACCATCTAGGATTTGTCTACCTTTAAAAAATCTAGTCTGTTTGGGGGATATGAAAGTAGGGAGAAGAGGCTTGAGGCGGTTGACCATTATTGTAGAAAGGATGTTTTATATTACATTACATATCACAATAGGTCCAAATCAAGTTGATTCATTTCAATGGTCTAGTTTAGGAATTAATGTAAGAAAGGTGGAGTTTAGAGTAGGATGTACCTTTCTCGTTCTGCACAATTCCTCCACTAATTCCAATATGTATTTTCCCATGAATGGCTAGGTAGCTTGATAGGATTCGGCTGTAAATCAATCTAGTCTAGCTAATTTATTATTTGCTCCTTTTACCACTTCTTCCACTTCTTCCAGTGTGACCATTCATAGTAGAGCCAAATTTTGATCTCTGCTGATTATTTTAGGAATATGTCGTGGTATCCATTCTATTTCCTTAGTTATTTTTTGGTTTGGCTCGGCTAATATATTGCTAAAATGTTCTGCCAGGAGGTTCTCGATGTCCTGATATTGTACACGTCAATTACACCCTTATAACGTGCCCAATTTCTCTGCTTTTATTAGACATTTGAACAAGTCCTAAAGGGTAAAGTGGACCCCATAGGAAAACAATTGTTGTGGATTTATTTTATTATTTTAATGTAATAAAATAAAATTGAAATTAATTATGCAAAGACTATATTATGATTAGAGATTTGGAAACCAAATCCATGAGGATGGATAATGTTCATAAGACATTTTGATTTCTCCAAAAATAATTGGAGGAAACAAATTAAATACTAAAAATTATATTGGAGATAAAAATATTAAAAGCTACCCAGTAAAGAGGAAAGTTACTAGGAAGAGGTGGAATAAATATAGAAAGAGGAAAATCTAGTTTTAAATTACTTTTGTGGAAGAAACCAAAGGAAATCTTAGGAAAAAAAGAAAACAACATCCGGATTAACCGGACACAGTTAAGGAAAAAATATGATGGGAAAGAAGGCTTAAATAAGAAGATTTAGGATAGACAAGTGGTTGTGTATTACTGGAAATTTGATCTCTGCTCAGGGGGAGCTATGGAGAAAGAGCTCAAAGGTTGGGTGGAAAATACTCTACCTTAAGTGGTATGCACAAGTTAATTTCATTTCAATTTATAATTTTAGTACTAATATGATTATTAGGCCAAAGTAAGATTGTAGAAATTTGGTTGGTTAAATCTGTTCAAGATTAAATCTGTACATTGAACATACTAAAGAATAATAAATATAGTAGTTCTTTGTATGGTTGTACAGACAAGAATATGAAGAGTATCAACTCTTAGAATGTATAAGCCTTCATGAAGATTTAGATCTGAGGTTAGGTGACTTGGAGAAGATTATTATTGAATAATGTTGTTGTTTTAGTATTATTTTTCAAATCAGTAACTTCTATTAGGAAACTAATATAGAAGGGAAATACATATGCATGAAAAATAGTGTGTAAATAGTATAGTCAAGAAAATTCCTATGCGGTAGCATCAATGGGAAAAATAAAATATGAACTGAGATATAATAGACAGAAATAGAAATATTTTTTCAAGATGAATTTAGAAACTAGTATTATAATTGAAATAATAACTGTAACAAAAGTACTATAGAAGATTTCTAGCAAGATTTCATTAAAAGAGGAAATATTATGGTCCATACATTACATAGTCTGAAAATTATAAATATATAAGTCTATAGAGTTACATAGTTCAAATTAAATCTTTGTATAGAAAATTTTTACAATGTGGGAACCTCATTCTATAACAAACTATAAAGAAGTTCAGTATACATCAATGACTTCTCCTCGTACGCTGTGTGAGTCTTCCCGTATCACGCTGTGTGTCCACCCTCTAATTTCCCATAAGATATGATCCTTGATTAATTTTTTGTTTACAATAAGAATTCCAAATTGATGATGCTTTCCGAGTATTCTTAACCCTCGGTCTTCCTTCCGTATCGTGGTATTTCCATATTTACTTTCCCAAATTTGTTTCACACGTCCATGCCTCTGTGTAGTACATCACCATAACTTTTCTCCCATCACTTAGTTGATCATATATGGTTTTCTAAGTCCCAATCCCCCTGATTGCTTGATTTTAGTTAGTTTTTCCTAAGAGAGGTAGGGCACATTTTCTGATTTCTTTAGATCTCACAAATAAATTTCTTAAAGATATTGGCCATATCAGTATATATCATTAGGGCTACCAATCCAGTATACCGGTAAATAGTATATCAAGAACAACTTTAAGAAGGATGAATTGACTAGGATAATTCAGAGCACGAAAGGACCAATTTGAAGAAAAGCTTGAATACTAAGAATATATTTCCAATAGGATACTTGGAGGGAGTTGAGGCTAAAGGGAATTCCCAAGTATTTTGTTCACAATGTGGTCCTATACAATCCAAGGGTTCTTGCCAAAAAAAACTTGAGATTGGATTTTGGTATTGAAAAAGAAAAGGACATTGATTTATCATTGTTTATGAGGGTTGTCAAGCATCCATGAATTCTTGGAGAATAGAGAAGATAAATTCAGCTTATTTAAGGGTATCTTGGAAGAAGAGCACATGTTTACATATACAAACTATTGGTGGGTTAGGGAGTGAGACCATCTCCCCATAGATCTAGTCTTCTAGGTGTCCTCCCACCACCTTATTTTAATATATCTCCCTAGACCCTTCCTCAGTTGATGATAAAGAGGAAAGGGGATACTCAAATCACCTTGTCTAAAGCCACAAGTTGCATTGAATGGATCGAATGAGAACCATTTAGAAGAATGGAAAAAAACATGGGAAGAGTATAAATGAGAGGAACCATCTTGGATCAAAATTGAAAGCCCATAGAATAATTTAAAGGTAGGTCCAAATTTAAGGTGGTCATAATATTTAAGTAAGTCAAGTTTGACCATCATACCTTTGGTTTTCGCAGTTTTAGAGTGAGTTACTTATTTCCAGGGTAGTGATTATACCATTTAGTATTTGTCTTCCTTTAACAAATTCAGCCCGTTTGGGGATATCAAAGTTGGGAGTATAGGCTTGAGGCACTTGACCATTATTGTAGAAAGGATGTTTTATACTATATTACATATCACAATAGGTCTAAATCAAGATGATTCATATGTATGTGGTCTTGTTTAGAATTAATACAAGAAAGTCGGAGTTTAGAGTAGGATGTAACTTTCTAGTTTTGCATAATTCTTCCACTAATTCAATATGTCTTTTCCCATGAATGGCCCTGCACCTTGATAGATTCGGGTGTAAATCCATCTAGTCTAGATGATTTATTATTTTCTAACCCTTTTACAACTTCTTCCACTTCTTCCGTAAATACAAGAGAGCCAAATTTGATCCCTACGACTATTTGAGGAATGTGTCGTGGTATCCTTTCTATTGCCTCAATTATTTTTAGTTCGACTCCACTAAGATATTTCTAAAATATTCCGCCTGTGAGGTTCTCGATGTCCTAATGTTTCATAGGTCAATTACCCCTTACAATGTCCCCGCTTTCCGTTTTTATTAGAAATTTGAACAAGTCCTAAAGGGTAAAGTGCAATCTCTATAGAAAAAAATGTTGTGGATTTATTTTATTATTTTAATTTAATAAAATAAAAATTGAAATTAACTATGAAAAGACTAGATTAAGTGATTAGAGATATGGAAACCAAAATCAATGAGGGGGATGGATAATGTTCATAAGACTTTTTGAGTTCTCCAAAATCCTTGGAGGAAACAAATTAACATTAAAAATTATATTAAGATAAAAATATTAAAAGCTACCCCAAGAAAGAGGAAAGTTACTGTGGAAGAGGTGAAATAAATCTAGAAAAGTTGAAAAGAAGTTTTAAATTACTTTTGTGGAAGAAACAAAAGGAAAGCCTAGGAAAAAAAGAAAAACATCATGATTAACCTGATGCAGTTAAGGAAAAAAGATGATGGGAAAGAAGGCTTAAATAAGCAGTATCTCGTGATAGACAAGAGGCTGCCTATTATCGGAAATTTGATCTCTCGCTCAAGGGGAGTTATGGAGAAAGAGCTCAAAGGTTGGGTGGAAACTACTCTACCTTAAGTGGTATGCACAAGTCAATTTAATTTTTAATTTATAATTTTAGTATTGATATGCTTATTAGCCGAAGTAAGTATTGCAGAAATGTGGTTGGTTAAATCGTTCAAGGTTAGTTTTGTACATTGAACATAGTAAACTATAATAAATATAGTAGTTCTCCGTATGTATCGTACATACAAGAATCTGAAGAGTATCAACTCTTAGAATGTATAAACCTTCATGAAGGTTTAGATCTAAGGTTAGCTGACTCTCAAAAGATTATTATTGAATAATGTTATTGTTTTAGTATTATTTTTCAAATCACTAACTTCTATTAGGAAACCGACATAGAAGGGAAATACATATGCATGAAAAATAGTGTGTAAATAGTATAGTCAAGAAAATTCCTATGCGTAGCATCAATGGGAAAAATAATATATGAACTAAGATATAATATACAAAAATGGAAATATATTTTCACGATGAATTCATAAACTAGTACTATAAGTTAAATAATAACCGTAACAAAAGTACTATAGAAGAATTCCAACAAGATTTCATTAAAAGAGGAAATATTATGGTACATACATTACATAGTCCAAAAATTATAAATATATAGGTCTATAGAGTATACAATTCAAATTAAATCTTTGTATAGCAAATTTTTACAATGTGGCAACTTCGCCCTTTATAAAATCGGAAAGAATCTCCGGGAATTTATGCGTAGATTGCATTTCGTAAGCCCAAGTGCGTTATATCGACCAACCTGGATAGAAAAAAATCCACAATTTATAATCGAATAGAAAATATTAATAGACGTATACAAATCCACAAATATGTGATTTGTACCTACACAAGACAAACAACCGTGAATTAGTTTTGGCTCTAGATTATAGCGCACAACAGGAAATAATAATGGATTATAAAATAAGAAAAAGTAAATTATTACCTTAGGGATGACATGTGATGATTAAGCTTGCAATGATAAGAGGGGAATTAGTCTTTGTAGAGCAGCATTTAAATGTACATTCCAAATCCGTAACAATGAAGTTCAAAATTGTTATACTAAAATCGCGTAGTATTATATATATATATATATATTCTACTTAAGGAGAATAGCTTCATTCTTTATTAAGGTAAGAAAGTTAAAAAATGTTTTAACTAGTTGGATAGAAGTTGAAGCTCAATTGAAATAGAAATACAATCATTTACGAATGATGAAATGATGAGTACGAAGCCATCATAGAAATCAACCCAAAGACGAAACTTATCTGTGGATTTCTTAAACTAGAATTATTCAAATGCAAGAGATTTTTCGAGTTTCAAATGATACTAAATTGAATTATAAACACAATATTATGATAATATAACTTTAATGATTTGAGGATCTTTAGTATTGTATAAAATACCCAAATTGTTATTCGAAATTTCTAGGCATGCATTTTGTCATTGACGATATGAACTCTACCACAAAGAGTCAATCGTTGACATTACATAGAGAGTAGTAAACTTATGAAGGTTTTGTTATAATGAGTGGAGGGAATACAACATAACGTATTATTAGCTTAATTTCTCATGGTAATTATAAACCATTAAGGGAAAAATGTGGTGGTATTGAAGAATACCGGTAAATTTGGTAACGACTTAGAATGGCAACAATTTGATGAGAGTGGAGGGTCTTGGTCCGACCATCTACGTTAAAATAAAACACAGCCATAATTAATTAACTATAATAAATTTCCACGCAAAGAAAAATTAAAGTTTAAAACTGATCATGTTGTAAAATCGAAGGAGAACCATAAGCTCAAAAAATAGGTTTTCACAATTGAATACACATGGAAAATGGATGTCCAAAATGGATTTTTTACATGATAAATTCAAAGGTGGTATAAACATTAACTAAAATATAGCAATAGTCTAACATAGTAAAGAAATATTCCCAAACTAAATCAATAATGCAGCAATTGAACTAGAAATTCATGTTTTCACCGTGATTAACTCACAGATTGGGAAAAGTTAGAATTCATGGATAACGTAAGAGGTAATATAGTTTGTAGAAATACTTGTGGAGAGGAGTTCCATCAAACCACGCGTAATAAAAAGTCCCGGGAGAGTTGACCTACGACCTACAGGATTTCCTCTCAAGAAGGCAGCAAAACGAATTAGAACTGAAATAAAAAAATATTTGGAATGATGAAACTAATAATTAAACTAGGACAAGATCAAGGAAATTCGAGAAAATGACGTATATTACCCTTAGACTGTGATGACTAAAACCTTTGTGCGAAAATTGGAGTCTTTTCTTTTAAACTAACCAGAGATAATTTTTCCTCATCGATAAATGAAAGAAGAGATAACGTTGACATCGAGGAACTGTTAGTTAATCATCGAGCCGAGACAAGAGTGAAGTCTCATTTTAAAATGCGTAGAGGAAAAATAATCACAAGCCAAAAAATGAAACTAATTATAGAGCCTCAACCCCAATTGAAAATAGATCCAAACCCTCCACGGTAAGAGATCCTGTTTGGAGGAATTCCATGAATCAACGAGTTATATCAAACCCTCATGGGCCATGTGACATAATAATAGCTCTTAAATGAAATCCAATGTCGAAAAATATCGAATACATAAGTGGGTGAAATCGGGATACGCAGGAGGAATTGTATTAAAGCCATAGTAAATGCCAAAACCTAATGCTTTAAGGATAGAGACGTGGAACGTACCAACCCCGATATATCATATATATTATATAGTCAAGAGTATAAGTTCGAACCTGATTTGATGTATGTGGCAGTGTGATTAAAAATTCAAGAAGGATTCGATTTATTTATATTAATTCGATGAATGCATCGTATACACTAGGGGGTTTACAAGTTAAAATTTAAATATGAATTCACACCACGTAATACAAATTCTTATCAAAGGTTCTAAACGTACATGGAGATGTATACCCTTTTATACAGAGCCATACCAAAGGGAGTCTTACATTAAATATATATATATATATATATCTATATGTGTGTGTGTGTGTGTGTTTCGTAAAATATATATGGGTGATAGCTTTTAAGGTAAGGTTAAAATAATGTATAAGTTATCGAGGGGAATTAGGTTCATAAAGTTCAAGTTATTATATGGAATGGGAAATTATTATTGATGGTTAAGGGGAGAAATTTTTGATATACAAATTTCCATGTAAAATAAAATAAGGATGAATTCTAAACTTAGAATCTTATTGAGATTTTATAATTGGAGTATTATTTCCAACTAGTATATGAATAAGCTTGGAGAGATGTAATTGTACAACAAAGTAACTTGTTGATGGCGGATGTATGTCGAATGTGACAAAAAATAATCATCCATGGGATGAAATTATTTTTTTAGCACTATATATAGAAAAAATATTCTCTCGAAATGGAGATGTTACAAATGGAAATTACAACCCAGCATAAAACACCGTCAAAATCAGGCTCACACCATAGAAAAATTCAGCTTGCTCTAAATTGTTTTGGTAAAATAATTTTTCACTAATGTTTACTTTTATGTACAATGACTTAGCAAGTGTAACTATACAACAGTAAACCATGAGTGAAGTGGATGAGATGTATGTGATTCTGGTGGTGCAAAAGACCCATCGTATCCTAATGCTCCATTGATGGTTATTATGCATCGCATGCAAGGAGAAATTATGCAACCGAAAAACCACAATGAAAGGATATCTCTAGCCGAAGAACAAGAAAGGTTAATTAGAGAGTTGAACTCCCGTAACAGTCATGAAGGTAAAGGTTTCGGTAGAAAGGAGAAAAGGAACCGCAAACTAGTCGGAGAAGGTGTGAGGAGGATGGAGCCAGCCTAGACAACGAGTCTAAGAGGAACAAGGAATTATAGGGTAGAATTTCAAAAATCCGTGCCTCCCTCCTATGATGGAGGAGAGAAGGAGGAATATGAAGAAGCTTGGCTTCTAAACATGATAAAAGTATTTTCAACTTTATGATTATGAAAGTAACTTGAAATCCAGTGGTGATTTACCAATTACAAGGGAAGGCTACCTTGTGGTGGGAAGAGGCAAGGTGGTGCATGATAGAATGGAAAGATGTCACTTGGGAGGATTTCAAATCAAATTTAAATATGAATGCTCTGAGCGAACAATATTATTGTGATACATCCAAATATTTTCATGAGATTAGGTTGGGACATCTTATCATTGATGTTTTTGCTACCAAATTCACCCGACACCTTCTTCTGTACCTTATATAAGGAAGAAGGCAAAGTCTGACATTTTTTAAAGTTTACTACCTATTATCTACAAGGAGAAGATATAATTTGATAATCCCAAGACAATGGACGAAGTGGTTACAAGAGCAAAAAGCTGTGTTACTCCAATCGTTCAAAGGCAAATGAATAAGCGAAAAAAATTGCTTAGAAAAAAGAAGGGTGACTCTAGTGGAGAAAAGGAGCAAAACTAGCATACTTAAAAAAGAACTTTGGGAGAAATCACCAAAGGAAGAAGTTTACAAAACTGAAGAGAATCACCGGCCTAATCACAAACATGATCCTAACTGAGATAGATGAAACATTAAGAGAAGGAATTGTTAAAATGAGGGAACCGCTAAAGTGCTAGGGTTGTGGAGAACCTCATACGTGAGGAGATTGTCCCGCGAGCATTGAGAATGTACAAGTGCTAAGGAGGAAACCACTGCACCAAATGATGTGGCAAAGAAACATCCCCAAAACCAATCTTTACTTGATAAGATCATCCGAAGCTAAACATGATTCCACTATGGTCAAAATAGAATGTATGATTGTTGAAGCAACATGTTTATTATTATGAATTAGGTATATTTAAGTTATATAAGTCATCAAATTGTTGAAAAATGAAAATTGAAGTCAAAAAAATTCGGCAAGCGCATGGTTAATTCGATTAGCTAGGAGACAATATGAACAACTATAAATTTGAATCTGTTGAAGCTGAACTTGAATGTTTTACACCTCTATATTCCTATGATTTTTTGGTAGGAATGGGTAGTTAAGAAAAGAAGAAAGCTATGTTAAATTTTTTAGGGAAAAAAAATACACTCTAGGTGGTGAGGGAAAACGGTGATAGTGAAAGGGAAACTGAAAGCCATATAGGTGAGACAAATTTTAGCACTTCAATTAAAAACAACGTGAAAAAGTGCAGTGTATATTGTACATGTGGAAGAATTGGGACAACAACTGGGAATGAGCTTGTAGAAAAATTGCGATCATAGAGTTTCAAGGATGTGTTTCTAGAGGAAATTCCTTAGCTTCCCCTAAAAGAGAAATTGATTTCTCAATGTAATTAGTCCACAGAGCTACCCCGAGTCTCTAGAGCCCCATACAAAATGAGTACCCAAGAATTGATGGAGTTAAAATTGCAACTACAAGAGTTGTTGGATAGAGGCTACATAATACCATTGTATCCCCATGAGAGCACTTGTACTATTTGTCAAAAATATTTCATTTATAATGTGCATAGACTACGGAAACTAAATAAAGCGACAATTAAGAATAGTTATCCTCTACCCCCGAGAATAAATGATCTATTTGATCAAGTGAGACGAGCCACGGTCTTTTAGAAAATTGATTCAAGGATGAGCTATCGTTAATTGATAATTAAAGGTGAATACATAAGTAAACAACATTAAGAAAGATAAATATGTTATGAGTTTATAGTCTACATTTTGGTCCCATTATTTTCTACTTTTATGTTCTTAATGAACAACATTTTAAATAGTATTTGGTTAATTTTTTCTATTATTTATCGATGACATTGATATATTAGAATGAAGAGTGAACATAAAGAACATTTCAGAATTATCTTACAAACACTCGGAGAACATAATTTGTATGCTAAACTTCGCAAATGTAGTTTCAAAGATGCAATTTAATACTTGGACCATATAGTATGGAAAGGATTAGCGTTGAGGCCCAGGAAAGATACAATCCATAATGGATTGGCTTGTACCTACTAATTTTTACTCTATAAGATCTTTCATGGGAGTGCCAAGGTCTATAGCGAGTTGTGGAGAGATTTTCAACCTTGTGCATATCATATCACATCTCTACGGAGAAAGGAGTGAAGTTTGATGGATAAGAAAAATGTCAACATGGCTTTTGAAAGTTAAAATAACGACTTACATTGCACCTAATAAAGATTGAATCCAAATTAGGAATTTAGTATTCTGAGATGCTTGTGGAGAGGGATTATGAGGTATTCTGCCAAGAAAACTCGGTCCATAGCATGGATGAAAAGGCTGAGAAAACATGGTGTGAATTATAGTGTGTAGGCTTCAGGAGTTTAAAGTTGCTGTAATGCATGCACCTTGAAGATGTGGAGACATTACAGTGGGAAAAAAATTATAATAATGTGAGACCATTGCAGCTTCATTATTTTTCCCTGTTTGGATTTCAATTCTAGACAAGCTATGGTTGTCCTTCCTTAGTGTTTGACATGGATATCCGACATATCAATGGAAGAAAAATAAGATTTCATATATGCCTTAAGCGAATGCTTGTCAAAGTGATAATAGTGTAGGGGAGTAGTGGAAACTTTGATATAGAGAAGGATTGATGAAGATGGCAGGACAAGACCCAGGCTATGAAAAAGTTCAAGAAAATTTTAGAAACAATAGATGAAGGGTATACTCAGCGAAAGCAGAATGATTTTTATAAAGACATATTATACATCCCCGATGTGGGCGGTTAAAAAGTGAAATTCTAGATGGTGTCATAAAAGACCTTATAGAAGGACATCAAGATAACTGAAATTAATTTCAATATATGAAATAACATTTCTAGCCGGTATGAAAAATGCTGTAGTTGGTGTTGCTGATCTTTAGAATGTCCATACGTAAAAGGTAAGAGCATAAGCACATTCAATTGGATTGTTGAATCCTTTACCCATCCTAGAGTAGAGGAAAACGGAAACGGTTTCCATATGTTTATTACTATTTTACCAAGAACTAAATATCGGCGACTCTATCATGGTAGTGATTGGCACATTGACTAAGGTTTGCACACTTCTTACCTGACCAAATCTACTTTTTGTACATCTCTGATGGCTGTTGTATTTATGAAAAGTTGTAAAATTGCATGGTATTCCTAAGATGATTATATCGAGCAAATATACAGAAGTTCTTTGCATCTTTTTGGAAGCGATCTATTTTGAGGGAATGGTGCCAAGTTTTAACTTAATCTTGCCTACCATCCCTAAAGCTAGTAAACTGAAAAGAACAACCCATATTTTAGAGACATGTTGAGAATGTATGTAATGGGCATACCAACAAAGTGAGAAGACTTCTACATGTGTGAGGTTTTCCCTACAACAATAGCTACAAGCCTCGATCAAGATCGATCGTTTTGAAGCATTATATGGCAAAAAGTGCATTACACCTCTAAGTTAAGTCAACCGGCGGACAATTTAAGCCATGCACTAACATCATTGCAAGAAATGGAAAGGATTGAAAAGAAAATTTAGTAAAATCACAATACGAGACGAGAAAATTTATGCATATAAAAAAATAATTCATAGAGAATTAAATGCTTTGAACGATCGTGTCTACCTAAGGATTAAGCCCAAGAAGAGTACTTTGTACTGCTTTAGTAGTGTACGAAACTAGCACCACGTTACGTGAGACTTTGAGAAGTACTTGAAAGATTGGGACAAGTAGCATACAAAATTTGTCCTTACTAATCACATTAAGATTCATAGTGTTTTTCATGTTTCATTATTAAAAATTTATATGCATGGTTGTGCTCATGTTATTGATTAGAGATGTGATCACCAGGTGGAACCATAAGGAGAATTCCTTTGAGATCCACTTCGCATCTTACTTTGGGAGAGAAATTGAGCTTTAAGAGCAAACAATGGCCGGGGGTGAAGAGAAAGTGCAATGGAGGTACACTTTACACAGAAGAGGCTACTTGGGAGAGAGGAAGATTTGAAGAAAAAAATATCCATCACTATTTGAAAAATAAATTTTTATATTTTATCTTTACAAAACAAAGGATAATGATTTTGTTTTATAAAATTGAATATTTAATTTCCCTATTTTTCTATACTTTATTAGAAATTTGAAGAAATCTTAAAGGTAAAAAGTGGATCCCAAAGAGGAAAAAAATTGTTGCATTACGGATTTATTTTATTATTTTAATTTAATAAGTTAAAATGGGAAATTAATTATTATAAAGACTAGATTATGATTAGAGTCTCATGACTAAAAATAGAGGTGGATAAGGTTCATAAGACTTTCCTATTAGTTATAAAAATCTTTGGAGGAAAGAAATTAGATATTAAAAATTATATTGGAGATAAAAATCTAAAAAGTTACCGGTATTAAGGGAAAATTAAGGAAGAGGTGGAATAAAACTAAGAAAGAGGAAAGATTGATTTTATTACTTTTTGGAAGAAAAGAAAGGAAATCCTATGAAAAACGAGGCTTAACTAAGCATATTCGGGATAGAAAGAAGGTTTTATTGCTGAAAATTTGATCTACTGCTCGGGGGCTATGGAGAAAGAAGCTCAAAGGTTGGGTGGAAACTAGTCTACCTTAAGGGGTATGCACAAGCTAATTTCATTTTAATTTAGAATTTTAGTATCGATAACCTTATTATGGTGAAGTAATATTGTAGAAATGTGCTTGAATTTATATCTTTTCAAGATTAGTTTTGTACACATTGAACAGAGTAAACTATAATAGATGCGGTAGGTCTCTGTCATGTTGTATAGACAAATACGAAGAGTACCAACTCTCGGGAATGTATAAACCTTGATGAAGGGTTTGAATCTGATTAGGTGACTCTTAGAATATTATTATTCAGATCAATGTTATTGTTTTAGTATTATTTTGCAAATAAGTAACTTCTATTAGGAAACTAACACGAGAAGGGGAAATACATATGCATAATGACTAGCGTGTAAATAGTACGGTCAACAAAATTCCTATGCGGTAGCATAAGTGGGAAAAATAATTTATGAAATGAGATATAATAGACATAAATCGGAAATATATTTTTGGGATGAATTCGAAACTAGTACTATAAGTGAAATAATAATTAAAATGAAAGTACTACGAAGAATTTGAACAAGCTTTCATTAAAAGATGAAAGATTATGTTCCACTATTACCTAGTCACGAGATTATAAATATATAAGTCCGTGGGGATTACATTTCAATTAAATGTGTATAACAAATTTTTACAATGGGGGAACAACTGTCCTTTATAATAAAGTGGAAATACTTTCTAGAATTTATGTGAATCTTGAATGTTGGAAAGCCCAAGTGAGTTACTAGACCAATCTAGATAGAAATAGTCCGAGTTTATGATCGAATAGAAAAGATTAATAGACGTATATAAATCGAGAAATATGTGATTTGTACCTACAAAACAACAAGATTATTTCTAGTCGGGATTATAAACACAACGGAAATAATAATAGGACATATATAAGACGTTCGACCTTGCAATGATAAGTGGAGAATTAGTCATTGTGAAGCGGTACAAAATGTACATTCCAAATCCAAAACAATTAAGTTAAAATGTTATACCAAAATCGAGAGATAATTATTAATATATATTTGACTTAAGGAGAATAGCTTCATTATTATTACAAGGTAAGAAGTTAAAAAACATTTTAAGCTGATGAAAAAAAGTTAGAAGCTCAATTCAAATGAAAATATAATCATGTACGAATGATGAAATGATGATGATATCAGAAGTAAACTAGTACGAAATTTATCTAAGGTTTGTTTGGCGGAATTATTCAAACACGAGATAATTTTCAAGTTTCATTCTATATGAAATTGAATTATAAATGAAATATAGGATAATCTAACTTTAGGATTTAGGGGATCCTTAGTATTGTATAAAAAACCCAAATTTGTATTCGAAATTTACGGGCATGTGCTTTGTCATTTACAATATGAACTCTACCACAAAGAGTCAATCATAGACATTACATACGATTGTAAACCTTTGAAGGTTTCAGTATAATGAGTGGAGGGAGCAGGTTAAATAACCAACGGCAAATTCTCATGGTAATTATAAACCATTAAGGAAGCGTCTTTGGTATTAAAGAATCTTTTGGTAAAGTTGGCAACGACTCGGGAATGGAAAATATTTGATGAGAGGAGGGCCTTCGGTCTTGCCATTTTACGCTAAAATAAAATGTATTAAATATTAGCTGTAGTGATTTCGATCTCTGAAAAGAAAAATGAAAGTTTAAAATTGATCATGTTGTAAACTAAAGGAGAGTAGCAAGCTTAGAAACATGTTTGCACAATTGAATACGCATGGACGGTGGATGTCCAAAATGGATTTTTCCATGATAAATTCGATGTGGTATAAACACTAACTAAATATAATAAAGTATAACACACTAAATAAATATTCCCCAAAACTAAATCAATCTTGCCAACAATTGAACCCACGAAATTCATGTTTCCTTTGTGAATAACTCACATTGGAAAAGTTTAATTTGTGGACAACATAAGAGGTAATACGGTTCGTAGATATACTGTGGAGATGATTTCGGTCGAAACCACATTGTACATTGATATCTGTGAGCAAGGTTTAGGTATGCAATTCCATGGGAGTTCTGTCGAGAAGGTAGCGAACAAATTAGAGTTTGAGATCAAAATAGCTAGGCGATGAAACCAAGAATTAAAGGACAAGCTCGAGAGGAAGTGATGAAATGATGTATATTATGTGTAAGTGTGATAGTATTTGAAACCTCTTCGCGAGAAATCAAAAGCTTTTCTTCACACTTACCGGGGGAAATTTTCCCTCATAGATAAATGAAGAGATATGAGTGACATTGATGAAATGTAAAGTTAAATGTTGATCAGAACAGTGAAGCATAGTCGCAAAATTTCTAGAGTGAAAAATAATCACAAGCCAAAAATGAAACTAATTATGGAGCCTCAAATCCTAATTGCAATTAGATGCAAACCCTCCATGTGTAAAGAAATCGGTATGGATTGGATGATTTCCCGGATACGACGAGTTACATCAAACCCTTACAAATATGTGACTGATGTGCTCTCGTGAAATCCAATCTCGAAATATTGAATATAAATGGGTGGCCAGATACGGAGGAGGAATCATGCAAACATAGTAAATACGAAAACCTAAAATTTGAGATACATACATGGAACGTACCAACCACTGATGTATCTTATATATTATCTAGTCGGGGAGTATAAAGAAGTTCGAACCTTATTTGGTGTCTTTGTTAGAGAGTGATTAAAGATACATAGGATTCAATTTAATTATATTTGCTTCGATTAGAAAGCGGATTAATATACGTTGGTGGGGGTGGAGACTTAGTGTATTAAATTCAGTTCCATGTTAAAGTCTTATCAAGGTTCTGAGGTATATGGAGATGTATACAACTTTATATGATGCATGCACTACAGGGGTTCACTTATGATTATATATATATATATATATATATATATATATGTGTGTGTGTGTGTGTGTGTGTGTGTGTTAGAAAATATATATGGGTGATAGCTTTTAAGGTAAAGTTAAAATAATGTATATATGGTGGAGGGGTAGTTAGGTTCAAAACATTTCTATGTTATTAGCATGGAATAGGAAATTACTATTAATAGTTAAGAGAAATTTACCTATTGATATACAAATTACCATGTAAAATAAAATAGGGATGAATTCCTAAACTTGGAATATTATTGAGATTTTATGATTGAAGTATTAGTTCCAACTAGTATATGAATAATCTTGGGAGATGTAATTGCACATCAAAGTAACTTGTTGATGGTATATGTATGTGAGAATGAAACAAACAATAATACATCTGTAAGGAAATTGATTTTAGCACTATCGATAGAGAAAAAATATCTCTGAAATGGAGATGTTACACCCCTCAATATTTAAAGGTGAAATATTTATTATGTTTTCTTCTGAATCATTGCCTTGTGAAAGAAGTTGGTGTTTTCTTTCCCCTTCACGGAACCACTAAATTCTAGATTTTTGTTTCCACATAATTTCTCATGCTTCCTATGTTCTTCTAGTTTACATAGGCTTTCCTTCTTCAACCACTTCAAGACCTCTGATACACTTGTATGTTATCATTTGTTTCTAGACTTGTTTCATCTGATATTGTAGATTTTCTTTATCTTGGTGAATATGTCCAAACTCATTTTTGTTCTATTTTTTTATTTTTTTCTTTAAGTATTTTAAGTGGGGTTGGAATGCATGCATCATGTTCCTTCATGATTAAATGTTCCTTTTTCATTTTTCAAGAAGGTAGGGGTCTGTGGCCAGAAGCATAAATCTAAATAGTCTGTTTTGTTTCCCCTTGTATCTATTTCTAAATAGGTCATTGATGGTCCTCTCCTATCTGCAAATAATGGTGACTTCATAAAAGACATCATTACTTATAAGATCTTCGGAAGCTAAGAACCTATCAACCTTGAGGCTACTTGATGCATGCTTCCTCTTATATTATTCTAGGTATATTTCCATTGATGGTTGATATATCTACTAGGTGCAAATCAGTTAGCATATCCCTAAGCATCTACATTTAAAGCTCCTCTCTTAGAGTCTTTTCTCTTGGGAGGTGATAATGTCCAAATCTCCTCTATCGACCCGATACTTTCATTACGTAGATTCTTCATCATTACAGGTATAAGACCAGATATTTCCCTTTTCTCCCTAGAATAGAGCCACAAACGGATGAGATGAGTTCCATTCCTTTATTGTGATTTGTTTAAAACAACTTTGTTAGAATACGAGACCAGCCCTCTCACCTTCTACCATGAGCTCTACCGGATTCAAGAGTAGTTTATTCCTCCCATGCTTCCTCTAGCATCGCTTGACTCCTACTCCATATTTAGGTTTTATATATGACATTTTTTCTTCCTAACATTTCTTATGTCCCTATGTTACTAGTGTAGTCCCTTATTGTGGTTAGTGTAGCCCCTTATTGTTATTTTTGTACCCCATTAATTCCTGTTGTTAATGTGCCCCATAAAGCCCTCTGTAATGCATTGCCCTTACATTATTATTGTTAAGTCTGGCTAAGTTCTATTGTATTTATGGACTTGTATATAGAAAGGAGGTTTTTTTCCATTTGTATCATCCAGAATTTTTTCATTTATATGTAATATAAAAGGGTTTCCCCCTCAAAGTGGTTGATTTCTAGTGTTTATCTCTCTTTTCTTCTATTTTTGGAGGTAGTTTCATAACATTTGGTATGAGATCTTTGGGTTCTGGGTTTTCCTTCCAAAGGACATCGTGGAATTTTGATATAAATTGCTTCTACTGCAAGTTTTCGAAGCTAAAAAAACAAATCGTTTTGTAAAGAAATCTACGAAGAAGAACTTTGTGTAAGAATTTGAGATATTAGCAGTTCGTAATATTTTAGGAGATATGATCTATGGAAGTTAGGTTTTTTCACACTCCTGAATTTTATCTCAAAGAGGTGACCTTGGAAAAATCATCATAACTCTCTCTCTGAGCATCAACTTTAAATTTTTTGTAAAAGGTAGTAAAATTAAAAAGGCTGTACTTTCACTTTTATCAATTTCGAGTTGGAAGGAGGAAGCAGTGACACATGAAACATTATGCGATTTCGCTCTACTAAACAGTCTATAAAATTAGACCTTTGTGGTATATTGGGCATAGCTTTGCCTTGAATAATACAAATCAGGTCAAACTTGTGGCATGGGGAAAGAATATTTAGAGGATAATAAAATGCGCGAAGATAAAATATAGAGTTAATTAAGAGATACATCATTTTCAATATCAGTCTCCTCAAAAACAAATTGGTGTCTGTATTTTTTCAAATTTCATAAGTCTTGTTTGAAAAATTAGTTTGAAGTGATTCCAAGGGCATATTGAGGCTTATATATCAATATTGATTTCTAAAATTCCCCTAAAAATATTTCAACACCCATTAAGCCCTCAAAATACTCTATTATGACTCATGAAGAGGAAGAAGTAGAACATGATATATCAAAATTACAAGACCAAGTGCACCAAATTTCGCTCTCACAAGAGAGCAAAAAATGAAATGGAAGTTTTGAAGAAAGGCATGGAATATAATAGGGATAATTTGAAGAAAAACATGGAAGCTAATATGTATGGTTTAAAGAATTACATGGAAGCTAATATGAATGACATCGATGAAAAAGGCGAAAGGCAACATGGAAGACATGAAGAATGATCTAAAGAGGGATGGAAGGTTTGAAGGGAAGCTTTGACAAAGTTGATACAAGAAATGATTACTAATGGTGAAAAGGTATTAGAGGAAACTCATGATGAGAACAAAATAAATGTTAAATGGTGATTTCTGCTCTAATGTTTGATTTAAGATTTCATATTCCAAAGATTAATGAGGGAACTTAGATGAAATGATCTGACAACATCAATGACAGGATGGAGAAATATTTTATCCTGGTTCAAAAACACTAAAAAGATCGCATTGGAACTTTATATTTAGAAAAAAATACATTTGTGTGTTATTGATGACTTTTTATCTTGTAAAAAAAATTTGTGGTCAATTTTTACAAAGGAAATGATAGAACATTATGAGGATACAAAGAGCAACACCTTCTTTGACGATTGATAAATCTCAAACAAAAGGGTTCAATGGTGGAGCACATTGAGGACTTCCAAAAATTGAATATAAGAATTAATTGATATTCCAAAGGAACATAAGAGATTAGTGTCTTCATGTAAGATTTAAAGGATAACATCCAACATTAGGTTCACCTTTGGGAACTGATTCATTGGAGAAGGAATTCAATTTGGCAATAAAAATTGAAAGTAAAATTGGTGACAAGGAATCTACCACTCACATATATAAAGATGTAAGTGTTGTTGTTTAAGTCCCTATATTACTAGTGTAGTCCACCTTATTATGTTAGTGTATCCCCCCCTTATTGTTATGTGTTTATACCCACACCGTAACACTCCATGTTGTTATTATTTTTTTCCCTTACATTGTTATTGTTAGGTCGGCTAGGATTACACTCTGGGACCCACTAGGGATTACATTGTGGCCCCACGGACTCCTATATATAGAAAGGAGGTTTTGTCATTTGTATCATCCAAGAATTTTTCATTTACATGTAATGTATTTTAGTTTTCCCCCTTGAAGTGGCTTATTTATAAGGCTTTGATCTCTCTTTTCTTCTATTTTTTTGTCTTTGGTTTCACAACATTTGGTATCGGGACCTTTGGATTCTAGTGTTTCGCTGCTCCAAATAGGTCATCGTGGAATTTTCACTATAACATTTTTTATATGAAATTTCATAAGCGGAAATTTTTAGGGGTCCAAGGACAGAAATCTGAGGGAGACATTGTACTGAAAAAATTTCAAATCTTGTTGCACAATATCTTTTCGGAGATATGGTACGTTGAAGTTAGGTCTTTTTCAGGGCTCCGAGAATTTCATCTTAAAAAGGTGATCATGGGAAAATCTTCATAACTCTCTCTTTGAGCATCGGATTGGAATGCTATAAAAATTGGCCAAAATTACATGGACTCGTAGTTTCTTGTCTATAAATTTCAAATTTGCACGAAGGAGGAAAAAAAGTGACACGTGGTAGGTTGTATAAGTTCCCTACTAAACTAGTCCATAATTAGGTCATTGTGAGAGATTGGACATAACTTTGTCTTGAAGAATCCAAATTAGAGTCTGACCTTCGAAAGAGGATCTAGAGGGCTACCTCGGGGATAAATTTCATATATTGAAGATCTGAAATCATAGAGATAATTCGAGTTTCAATATTTTTGACTCCTCAAAAAGAAAGAAAAGGGTGTGTATTTGGATTTTAAAAATTGCATAACGTTTGTTTGAAAAAGCGGTTTAGAAGTTATTCCAAGGGCATATTTAAGAATTTTTATCGGTATTGGGTTCTATAATGCCTCCAATAATTCCATAGTCATTAAGCCCTCAAAAATCTATACTATGACGCATGAAGAGGAAGAATTGCTATATGAGATATCAAAATTACGATACCAAGTGCAACAAATTTCGATCTTACGAAAAGAAAACGAAGATGAAATAGATGGTTTAAAATCATAAATGGAGGCTAATTTTTATGGTTTGAAGGATCAAATAATAGCTAATATGGATGATAAATAAGTGGGAAGATAACATTGAGCATCAACAACAAGTTCTCCAACTCTCGAAAAGGATAACCTAACTTTGGTGCAGAATCATATGAAACAACAATAATACTCAAAATTTTTCTTTGGAGTATAAGAGGTGGAATATCTCGGTCATATTGTATCTCAGTGGGGGTCTTAAGATAGACCCCTAAAAAAAAATTAAATCCATTAAGGAATGGAAAGTCCCCACAACCATAAAAGCGATTACGTAGGATTTCTTGAGTTAATAGGGTATTATTATAAGTTTGTTAAGAATTATGGGAGAATAGAAACACTAATAACAACATTATTGAAGAAAGATGCATTTTCATTGGAATCTTGAAGAAACTAAGGCCTTCGAACATCTTAAGGAGGCAATGTGCCTAGAACCTATCTTAGCTATGCTAGACTTTACAAAAATATTTATTGTGGAATGTGATGCGTCGGGGAATAGAATTGGTGTTGTTTTAATGCAAGAAGAAGACCCATTACATTTTAAAGTCGTCAAATGAAAGGAAAGTATTTACAAAAAGCTATTTATGAGAAGGAAATGTTGGCAATAATACATGAAGTAAGGAAATGGAAACCTTACCTAATGGGAAGACATGCGTAAGGGAAAAGCTGATCATGATAGTCTTAAATAATTTTTGAACAAAGACTATCTTCCAAAGAGCATCAAAAAATGGGTGATAAAGATGTTGGGTTATGACTTTGAAATCATATACAAAAAAAATGGAAGCTAAATTTTGTTGCGAGATACACTCTCAAGAAGGGATGAGGAGGTGGAAGCATTTATTTGTGCCATTTCTATTATCCGACCATATTAGATAACTGAGAGCAAGGGAGGAATGGAATAATGATGAAGAATTATGGACACTCGCTGTCAAAATTTGTAGCATGATCCTAGTACATTCCATACATTTATTTGGAAAAATGATTCCTTATGGTACAAATATTACTTATATCTTTGTAATAATTCCTAACAAAAACAAAATATTCTTTTGGAATTGCATACCTCTCCCATAGGAAGACACTAAGGATATTTAAAAACTTACCACAGGGGGGTGAAGAAATATTCTTTTGGGTGGCCTTAAATCTGATATTCAAAATTTTGTGGTGGAATGTTTGGCTTGAAAAAAAACTAAACTTGATACAATTAGGACTTCGAGTTTGCTAGAGCCTTTATCCATTCCAAGTTAACGTTGGGAGGAGGTTTCAATAGATTTTATCATATTTTTACCTCGATGCGAAGGAAATATTCTCGTCATGGTGGTAGTTGATAGACATACCAAGTATGCACATTTTTTGCATTATCTCATCCATTTAAAGCAAGCATAGTTGCTAATGCATTTATTAAAACAATTCAAAGGCTATATGGAAACCTAAAAATATTATTGTAAGTGACGAGAGATCCCATTTTTGACTAAAATGTTTTGGATAGAATTATTTTCTTATTTGGGTACTCAACTAACTCATAGCTCATCCTATAATCCTCAATCCGATGGGAAAACTGAGATAGTGAACAAATGTTTGGAAAGATATCCTCATTGTTTTGTATCTAATAAAAAAAAATGGGTCAAGTGGTTACCTCTCGGCTGAATGGTGGTATAACACTTCCTTCCCATACTCGTAAGAAGAATGATCCCATTTATGGAACTTTATGGATATCATCCACCGTCCATCACATCATCTTTAAAACGAAAATTTCAAGCAATGGAAGATCCCATCAAGCATCAAGAAAACAACTTTCTAACTCTTAAAGCATAACCTAAATTTGGCACAAAATCGAATGAAACAACGGGAAGATCAACATCACAATGAGAGAAGTTTTTGATGTAGGAGACTAGGTATTTTTACGGCTACAACAATACAAACAAATGTCCCTCAAGAAAGCTGAAGAAGGATAATAAATTATAACCAAATTACTATGGTCCTTACAAGGCATTGTAAGATATTGGTACTATGGCATACAAATTGGAGCTTCCCTGCTTCTTCACGAGTGCACCCAATTTTCCTTATTTCATGCTTAAAGAAGGTTATAGGTGAAAAAACATCGAGTTTAAATAATTATATTGCCGTAACTTGATGAATAAGGAAAAAATAATATTGGAACCCTGAAGGAGTCACGAAACAAGAACTCAACAACTACGAAATCAATCAATTTCGAGAGTATCTCATCAAGTGGAAGAACTTACATTTGAAGATTCCACATGGGAGGACGAGAATTTTATACGGAAGAATCCAAAGCTGCAGCATTGAGGAAAAAACTTTTTTTTAAGGAGAGGGAATGTTAGGTCCCTATATTACTATTGTAGTCCCTTATTGTTGTTATTTTAGCCCCTTTATTATTATTTTTATACCCCCAAAGTATCCCCTCACATTATAATTGTTAGGTCAGCTAGGATTATATTGTGACCCCATGGACTCCTATATATAGAAAAGGGGCTATTTTCATTTGTATCATCTAAGCATTTTTTCATTATGTAATGTAAAAAGAGGTTTCCCACTCGAGGTGATTGATTCCTTAATGCGTTGATATCTCTTTTATTCTATTTTGAGAGCTGGTTTCATAACATCTTTCCTCTAATACATTATTCTCTTGAAGGAGCACCACATGTGGCTTCTCAACCTTCAATATTTCTTGAAAGTATCGTTGTTTCCCCCTACTGTTGAGGCCCCTCATATTTCGGGAGAGAATTATCATTGGGAAACTTTATGGAGTTGTTGGAATACCGTTGATAGTGATATTACCCTTCATGAATTCACTAGCAATTCTACGAACATTTGAATGGGTTCCTCTAAATTATTTCGTCCTTTCTTGTTTCCTCCTTTTTCTTGAGTACTAGGATCCTGAGAAGTTCCTTTCTTTCAGCTCATGTTTTGTTCAAATATTTCCCTATAGAGCTTCTTTTGGTATTCTGGTATGAACCTCTCATCAACTTTCCTCCATTCATGTAGAAGTTTCTTTAATACCACCTCTTATGTGCTTAGGTTTGCCCTTTCGTTGCATCTACTTCCATGAAGATTGTTCCACTATTTGAGATTGTTGTTCCTTCTATGATGGTTCTTCCTTGGCCTCCTTTTTTTGTTTTTATTTACTTTTGGGGGTATCTCGCCCCATCCATTACTTGACTGTTCAACTTCTTTTGAGCTCTCTCCCATTTCTTGTAGTATTTCATACTTGTTTTTGGTTGTTCTTTTGCTCGATTGAGTTGATGATTTGATTTGGCTATTATTTGTTGTTTTTTCAGGTTTCTTTTCTACTACCTTAAATCCATCATATTTTTATAGTGATGCCCCTCCTTCTTCCAAGTTTCTTCCACTCCATCTGGTCATGGTGATTTAGTGTGCAAACTTTAAATAAATGGCCATACTCATCGCATTGCCAAAATCTAACGGAATGTGCCCATAGTCTAGTAACTACTACCAGGCTTCTCTTTCATATTCAAACTCAATCGATTATAGAAAAGGCTACACTAAATTCATGTATAAAAAAATTCGGGAAAATGAGGTGTACCTTCCTCTATTTGTGGTTTATGCTATTTTGACAAATTTTCCTAGAGAATTACCAATACCTTCTAGTAGCTTTAGGTCCCACAAATTGACGGGTAGGGAAAATAGCCTAACCCATATTGGTGCCACAAGAAATTTTTCTTGATCAAGGTTATAACATTCTTCCCATTGCCTCACAAATAAGCCTGCACTGTAATAGAAATATGGTCCTCCAAATATTCGTTCCTTAATAATGAGGCTGGGAAATATCACCAGTAAATAATCCTCTTACACCAAATTTAAGATGAATGTGGCCTTTGGGTTGCCATTTTTGGTAAATCCATTTGATTAAATCCTTCTTGATCGGGAAGATGCCTATAAATTTACATATTAAAGCATAGTATTTCGGGTAGCTTCAGTAATTCTCTAATTTATTAGATGGAATGAAAAAGCATGGCTTCTTTGTGGCTCTTGGCGGGAATTTTTCCTCTAGTATTGAGCTGGCATTGGGCATCGAGAGACGAGTCCTAGGTTAGGGCTGGGCCGCCTCCCCTATGATCTGTTGTTTGTTTTTTTTATTCTCATGTAGCTACATTTCGATAGGAGCGGATCTCTCACCCCCCTTTGGTGGTGCTACTATTTTGTCACTCGTGACCTATTTGCAGTAAACGAATCTCGTTTGCCTCAATTCTAAAAGTCTGTCGTTAACCTCACATATTCTCTAAACCTAGTAGAGCGGATTCTCCAAATCTTAGCGAGCATATGTATTTAAATCATTTTTTTATTTTTGAAATTTTTTGGCATTTTTTTTCAAAATCATGAAAATTGTATTGTTTTTTGAACAAAAATGTGACATTCTTGATGATTATTTTAGTGAAATCTACACAAATAAGGAATTATGGTATGGTTGTCTCTTTGTGTAAGTGATCTAATGAGTTTTTTTTAAACTCGAAGTTTTTGAATTACGATAAGGTTTTGACATTCTAGGAACAAATTCAATGTAGTGTGCCAAATGAAAATAAAAAGTAATTTATTCCATTATTTTTTTTCCCATTTAAATTTCATCATCTCTAGGATTTTACTTTCTTACATTATATTTATGTTGTGAAGCTGTGATGAAATCTAATAGATGTCTTGCATCGCTTATCATCTACAAGATGGGAGTAGGATGGAAAGGTGAGAAGGATTGAAAAGTATCATAGTTAAAATATTAGATGAGTAATCTCATGTTTTTTAATCCAAATAAGTTTTTAGTGAACTCCCTCGCAATTAATTTGCAAATTATTATATGGTTGTTACTTTGTGTTCGTACGAAAATGAGATTTTCTAAAAGCTGCAAAGTTAAGAATTCAAGCATGGAGCAATGTCATCCACGGATTGAAATCAATGAGGGAAAGCCATTTATGTGAAAATGATTAAATTGGTATATTCAATGATGAAATCGATTTTGAGGGAGAGAGATCGAGGGGAAAGGATAAATTATGGTGGGAGATAAATAGAGAGAGAGGAAGGAGGAGATAAA
This sequence comes from Pinus albicaulis, assembly GCA_034641835.2. Lineage (NCBI taxonomy): Eukaryota > Viridiplantae > Streptophyta > Pinopsida > Pinales > Pinaceae > Pinus > Pinus albicaulis. The sequence continues at coordinate 442,592,935 of CM076572.1, read as the reverse complement.
ATACTTGAGAGAGAGGAGATAGGGAGGGAGATAAATATTGATTTAGAGGGTGAGAGGGAGGGAGTAAAAAAAAATACATAGAGAGATAAAGGTGGAGATAGAGAGAGAGTTACAAGGGAGAGAGGAGTGTCGGAGGGAACAAACACACACACACACACACACACACACACACACACACACAAACACATATATGAAGAGATAGTGTGTATGTTTAGGGGCTGAGTGATATAGAGATATATACATTATTATATGGAAGGATAGATTTTTGTTGGCACAGATTTAACTATAATAGTCATACGTCTTCTCTTTTTTTTCATAATATATTATTATTATCTCAAGTGTACCAGTGCCCGTGACAAGAAAGTAAACATTGTAAGGATTATTATTTTGGTACAAACATGAATCTTATCATTGGTAAAATAAATGTTAAAATAAAAAAAATAAAAAATAAAATATTATTTATGTTAATTTGGTAAAGGATAACACAAATTTGTAGGAAATGACATCATACAAATATGTCAAATTTAATGTAAATAATAAGACTAAATAGAACTTTATGACTAAAAAATGAATAAGTTGAGGGTGGAATGTTAATTTGGCATTGAAACAAATTGAAAATATGTACACCTTTCACTATGGAATAAAAAGGAAACTATTTTTTTGAGACTCATTATTCATATTATTAGTATTAGTTGAGATTTTTAGTTAATTTAAAAACCTAATATTAAAATTTAGAAATAAATAATGTATAATTTATTATAATTAAAAAAAAATATTTTTAAAAGTTGGTTTGGAGAAATAAAAATCATGTCTTATTTCAAAGCATTTGTAGCTGTCTATTCCAACGTCACCGATAAACTCTACTAACTCTAAAAATTCAAAACTATTCATGGCTAACTTGTGACATCAATATTTTTAGTTTGACATCATACCATATTTATAATTATTTTCAAATGCAAAATGCATATTTTATTCTAAAATTGTGATGGTTCCCTAAATTGGAAGTCTACAAAACTAGCAAGGATGGAATACCATTTGTACATAATCATGGATGCATCCGTATTAATCTCGTAAATTGAGATTGAATCTAAAGAAGCTTTTGCGTAAAATAAAGTGGATGGCATGCAACAATTTCCCAAAATTAGTTGCAATCATTATTTTGGATTCACAAACTTGGGCTTTACAAAAACCCCATATGACAATCTTCTCATTTCGGTCGTAGAACATTTTTACACTCTCCGCCATTCATATAATTTAGTGGTAATATGAAGCGCTTTTTATCTCCATGCATCTATTTGATGCAAATGAAAACAACTTGTGCTTTTTCTTCCATTTGACATATACACATTAGATGAATTCATATTTACACTCCGAACGTGTTATATTGGAAGAATTCCACCAAACCATCGTCAACATTTTCATTTTCTACCGTTCGTTCTGGACACAATTGTCATTGTTTTAAGCCGTTGATCTTCTGTTACCGTTGCCGCGGATGCGGGATGGATGTTTCCATTTTGCAGGTTCGAGGGACAGTTGTAAGGTAAGATTTGGCCTCTCTCTGCGCTTAACATCCCCATCCCCTATGTGCTGGCTCTCTGTCCGCAATGCAGGTGACACATGTCCACTCTTTTCTGGGGATATTTCCTTTCTGGCATCCAAAGAACATTGAAAATCTTCATCGTTGATACCCACATGATACATCCTCTCAGCTTGTTCATGCGGGTCTCCTCTGCAAATCTCTATTGGGATTTCTTCCGGTAGGTTTTTATGCTTCATAAAATCTTATATGTATATATATGATTGATACCCGTATGTTCGTCCGGGTCTTCTCCCCTGCAAACCTTTTTCTGGACTTTTCTGATTCCACAGTATTCTCCCGCTAGGTTTTGTTATTAATCAGTTCTCTTCAGAACTTGATAAAATATTAAAGCTAGGATTTCGCTATTTTTTCTGTGATTATTCGCAATCAAAAATCTGATTTATTCAGGTTTTCTATGGCTGATTCTTTGAATCGTAGAACAGTTATTCTGTTTCTGTTAGGATCCCTTCTCCATCACTGTGTTTCCATAGAAGCAAGAACCCTTCACACAATAAACATTAAGTACCCTCAACTCTTCCCCGAGGGCTTTGATTGGGATATGAAAACCAAAAGATTTCATAGTGGGTTCTCTCTTCAATGGTACTCTTCATATCGGGCGTTTGCATTTCCAGAGAGGATTTATCAAGGATAAGGACTATGCAGCAAAGCATCACTGTGGGAATCACAAGTAGATCGCCATGAGTAGGAAGCATGATTCACAGTTCGCAGACTTAACGGGGAATCGTGGCTCAATGCCCTTTGGTGTGCTATGACTTGAAATCTCGAAAAAGGGTACTTTTGTAGAGCTGATCGAATGCGGTGGCAAATGATGTAGCTGTCGACCCGTATGGAAATGCGTTTGTCACAAACTCGGCAGGAAATTTTATATGGAAAGTTACACTAGATGGTCATGTTACTGTCTTTGCAAAAGACCCAATTTTTACTTCACAAGACATTATAGTAGAAGATGATTTGGTTAGATTTTGTGGGCTCAACGGCATTGTTTACAATAAGAGAGGTGCCCTCTTGGTCACCCAGAGCAATTCTGGGAAACTGTTTGAAGTTGACCTGCATGATGGATCAGTTCGTCTTGTGCAGACCTCAAAGACTTTGCCTTGGGCTGATGGGATTACTGTGCAGAGAGATGGGGTAGCTCTAGTGGTTTCTCATCATACAGCATGGTTTCTGAAGACCCGTGATAATTGGGGTGAGGCTACTATTGTGGATGAGGTCCCTCTGAATGCCTCTAGGTTTGCCACTCGCCATAACTTTGAGAGAAGATGACAGAAATAAAGAATTCCACCAAACCATCGTCAACATTTTCATTTTCTACCGTTTGTTTTGGGCACAGTTGTCATTGTTTTAAGCGGTTGATCTTCTGTTACCGTTGCCGCGGATGCGGGATTGATGTTTCCATTTTGCAGGTTCGAGGGACAGTTGTAAGGTAAGATTTGGCATCTCTCTGCGCTTAACATCCCCATCCCCTAATGTGCTGGCTCTCTGTCCGCAATGCAGGTGACACATGTCCACGCTTTTCTGGGGATATTTCCTTTCTGGCATCCAAAGAACATTGAAAATCTTCATCGCTGATACCCACATGATACATCCTCTTAGCTTGTTCATGCGGGTCTCCTCTGCAAATCTCTATTGGGATTTCTTCCGGTAGGTTTTTATGCTTCATAAAATCTTATATGTATATATATGATTGATACCCGTATGTTCATCCGGGTCTTCTCCCCTGCAAACCTTTTTCTGGAGTTTTCTGATTCCACAGTATTCTCCCGGTAGGTTTTGTTATTGATCAGTTCTCTTCAGAACTTGATAAAATATTAAAGCTAGGATTTCTCTATTTTTTCTGTGATTATTCGCAATCAAAAATCTGATTTATCCGGGTTTTCTATGGCTGATTCTTTGAATCGTAGAACAGTTCTTGTGTTTCTGTTAGGATCCCTTCTCCATCACTGTGTTTCCATAGAAGCAAGAACCCTTCACACAATAAACATTAAGTACCCTCAACTCTTCCCCGAGGGCTTTGATTGGGACAAGGAAAACCAGCATTTCATAGTGGGTTCTCTTCAATTTGGTACTCTTCATACAGTCTCAGATGCTGGTATCGCAGAGGATTTTATCAAGGATAAGGACTATGCAGGCAAAGCATCAGTTGTGGGAATCACAGTGGATTCTAAACGGAGCAGGGTGCTTGCTGTGATTCACAGGCCTGCAGACCCTAACGGGGAATCAGGGCTCAATGCCCTTGCAGGCTATGACTTGAAATCTGGCAAAAGGGTACTCTTTGTAGAGCTTGATCAGAATGCGGTGGCAAATGATGTAGCTGTGGACCCGTATGGAAATGCGTTTGTCACAAACTCGGCAGGAAATTTTATATGGAAAGTTACATTAGATGGTCATGTTACTGTCTTTGCAAAAGACCCAATTTTTACTTCACAGGACATTATAGTAGAAGATGATTTGGTTAGATTTTGTGGGCTCAATGGCATTGTTTACAACAAGAGAGGTGCCCTCTTGGTCACCCAGAGCAATTCTGGGAAACTCTTTGAAGTTGACCTGCATGATGGATCAGTTCGTCTTGTGCAGACCTCAAAGACTTTGCCTTGGGCTGATGGGATTACTGTGCGGAGACATGGGGTAGCTCTAGTGGTTTCTCATCATACAGCATGGTTTCTGAAGACCCGTGATAATTGGGGTGAGGCTACTATTGTGGATGAGGTCCCTCTGAATGCCTCCAGGTTTGCCACTGCCATAACTCTAAGAGAAGATGACAGAGCATATGTTTTGAACTGCTATTTGCGTGACATCGTGAATAAGATTAGCCGAGACGTATTCAGCATCGAAGAAATTGAGTTTCCGAAAGAGACAGCTGGGGAAAACGTATGGCTCATTTTGCTCTTGGTTGCAGGACTTCTATATGTATTCTTTTGGAGGTTCCAGATGCAGCACTTCGCAAAAAATTTGAGTAAGAAGAGAGTGTGATTATTGTTTCATAGGTACTGTATTATTTTTGTAATTTTAAGGGTTAACTGTGTACTCTTTCAGTTGTCTTAGAACTCGAGGGACATACTACTGTTTTGATAATTATCATTGATAATGATGTTGATAGGCCTTTGGATTAGGGTTTGATAATTATGTTGATAGGCCTGTTTGTTCTGGATCACAAAATTTTAATTTAGTTGTGAGCTTTCTGGGACTGTTAGCTGTGGTGCGTCTTCGGAAGGTAAGGAAATTTGGGATCATTTTGATGTTGGTGATTTAGGAATTTTTTTATTTTTGGCTTCATTTCAGAGATTGAATGTTTCTTAGCTGAAAATTTCAGATAATGGTGATAGACTACAAGCTATTGACAAATAGGCTATCTGTCCCATAAAATGGACACGTCTACTAACAGTGAAAAGAAAAACTAGCCTAGCTGTCCCTCGGGAGACACATAAGAAAAACTAACTATGAGCCCATAAAATGCAACATCCTAAAGCACACTGGAACTTGTCCAAACTGCAAACGTTTTAGTAAAACCGGAAAGGTATCATTTGGGGAAAGAAATTTTTAGTTTCAGTTTGGAGTTGCCATTAGTTTCAGATTGTTCATTCAAGCAGTTGCAGAATTTCGTGAAACTTAACATAAAATATAGGTCTATATGCTTGTCATCAAACCATTTGACAAAACAATTCAGTGATTTTTTTTAATTTTTTCATATTTGCATGTTGGCTTTGTAATGTTTGTAGGTATGTCTTAGAGCCTCGCTCGAATTATAAGCTTCAAAATTCTCGCTTATGTTCTCTGTTCAAATTTATTTTACCACCTTGCAGAATTAGAGAAGCAAATTTAAATACTAAGAAATTAAAGACTTATCAGTTGCTTCTAAATTCTGTTCAACTTATTTTTTTTTATTACTAATTTAATAAATTTGTATCATATCAAAATTATGAAAACATTAAATACACAAGAAAAGTTACTCTCAGTTTTTTATTGCACTAAAGGTTAGTCGACGGCAAGAAATATTACTCAGATTTTCAATTCAACTAAATATTAGTCTGTTGGCGTAGCTTCTCTTCCCATTAAATTAACACTTAACACTTTTAGCTTATTAGGTTTCGACATTCTAGATTGGTTTGATTCCGATTTTCACTCAGTTTTCCAATGGAGCAAGTTTCTGAATATGTAATGGCCCAAAATTCAACCTTTTAAGCTCAGTTTCTGACCTTCAAAATCACTGTAGGACTGTACTAATCATTTCCAGCAACATAGGACTACACTAATCATCATTTCTTTTCATTGACTAAATAAAAAATTAAATTATCAGTCACTTCTTTCATGTCAAAAACTACAATTACTTCAAAACAATAATTCAAAACAATACTCCTATCGGCCTCTCTTTGCCATGGCTATACCTTTCTACCTTGGAGGTTACTTTGCCATCGATATGTGCATGGGGACGGCCATTGTATTCGTTTGACAGAAGATCAACTGCAAAGACGCTGATGTAATGGTTCCTGCAGTGGCTTCTGGTCTCATATGTGGAGATAGCATTTGGACTCTTCCGGCCTCATTTCTGGCTCTAGCTAAAGTCAATCCTCCCATCTGCATGAAATTTCTGTCCAGAAGCATGAACACTAAAGTGGATGCCTTTATTAGCAAGGGCTGATCTAAAGAGATCAAAATCACAGATTTTTTTATTCATGTTGTGTTATATGCATCAAATAGAAAGAATAGAAAGAATTGTGATGGATATGTACATAATATTTACAAGAATGTTGTTGTTCATTTATACTAAGGATTTGAAAATTTCAATGGTTGATGCTGAACTTCTGAGTTTTGATTTATTTACAAGAATGTTGTTGTCCTGAACTTTGATTTATATAAAAGAATGTTGTTGTTCTTTAGCCATATGGAATTGTAATGCAGGTTACACGCTTCTATGGTGAGTGCACTGTGTGTGTTTTTATACTAAGGCTTTCAATGGTTGATGCTGAACTTGTGAGTTTTGATTTGTTTATACCATGGATGTGAAGATTCAATGACATCTTAATCCTGAAATTTTGAGTTTTGATTTTTTTTATACCATGGATGTGAAGATTCAATGGCATCTTAATCCTAAAATTCTGAGTTTTGATTTTTTTTTATACCATGGATGTGAAGATTCAATGGCATCTTAATCCTGAACTTCTGAGTTTTGATTTGTTTATACCATGGATGTGAAAATTCAATGACATCTTAATCCTGAACTTCTGAGTTTTGATTTTTTTATACCATGGATGTGAAGATTCAATGGCATCTGGAAACTCAGAAGTTCAGGATTAATATCTCATTGAATTTTCACATCCATGGTATAAACAATTTTTTTTATCAATTTTATAATTTTTAAATATTAAATTAAATATTTTAAAATTTTAATTTTAATTAATTTTATAAAATTGAAATATTAAGTTGATTTTTGTATTGGTTAATCTATAAAAAATAATAATTTATATTTAGTTTCAAATTTAATTTAAAAAAAAAAAATTAGAATTAAAAAATATATATATTTCACATTTTTAATTGTCTTGAAATTTATTAACTCCTAACAATCATAGATTTTTTATGCTAATGTATAAATGAAATTACGAAAAATGGTTAAGGAAAACTCAAATAGAAAATGGATGCATAGACATTCCACTTCAAGGGGCTACAAATGCAACAAAATTAGTAGAAATACACCCATCTTAGACTCTTGTATTTAATTTGAAAGACACCCATCCTTATGATTAAATAAAAAAATACCATAAATCTCGTAACTTTGTGACTTAATCCTATTTGTAGGGAATTGTCTACGGTGAAAGATTGTAGGAAGGAAATGACATTTCTGACAATCCACTACCTTATATTTCATGATGTAGACACCCGATTTTAGAAACCATTGGATATTTGAAGCACAACTATGAAAGAAAAATCTTCCCAAATCTAGGCCAGATGATCTTCTCAATCTGCATAACCACAAGATGAACTTGCTACTTCAAGGACAACAATGAAAGAAAAATCTTTCAAAATCTTGGCAAGAAAATTCAAGCACAACTATGAAAGAAAAATCTTCACAAATCTAGGCCAAATAATCTTCTGAATCTTCCATACTTACCTCTACCTTAGGGGCAGCTAGTTATATAGTTTTAATATATATTTATTCCCCCAACAAAATTAATAAAATATATAAATTAAATAAGTAAGTTATATATATATATATATATGAAATATTATAATCATAGACATAATATACTATATATATATATAAAAGAAATAATAATAAAAATAATCTTAGGTCCATATTTTTATTCCACACACATATTTCTTAAAAATATATATGGGGGCCTCTACACGTTCCGCCAGGAAACAAATGTCAAACAATATATTTCATTTACACCGTATAATACCATGTTCCCTCCCCAAATCGATGGACGGTGACATAGGAAACCTGATGATCACGAACCCGTCGAGCTACAAACTAACACGATATTTAGCGCAACTTTGTGCTCTGATGGGATCTGACGGTTCCAGTTCCCTTCAATCACATGGCTATCATGGACCATCATGATCCCTAAGTGTCCACCAATGATTTGATGGATTCAGGTTCCACGTCTTCGTTAGGGTTCCATTTTGGATGTTATCTATTTGTGACACCAAACCTTGTGGCCCGCCGCCATAACCTTGCTTCCGCGATTTGGGCACCATTCCACCAACGCATGTGGCTACCGATCCAAACTTAACTCCGCTGCACCATGGATTAAAGTCTGTTTCGCGCCTGTTCCACCATTCATGGTTCCGCGTGGAACCAATTCACTCTAGGCTTTGTAGCGGATCTATGTATTTCAATTGGTAGCGGGGGAAGGGGGAGCGGATCTAAACTGAAAACACTATGTTATATAAACAATTCACATGAATGTTACCTTTCAAACCTAATGCGGGTGCGCAAATATATATATATATATATATATATATATATATATAACGCATTATGTATATATATAAATCATTAAACAATTCGATTTTTCATTTGAAAATATACACACACCTTTTCTTTGATATAGGTATATATAAACATAATATGTATTATTCGACTTTTTATTTGAAAATATATATATACGCCTTCTCTTTGATATATATATAAAATAAGGCATATAGACTTAATGGGTAGAAATGGAGTTTTGTGCCTAAAATTTAGCTTTTTGGGTTAAATTCGACAAATTTTCCTTGAAATTTTTATTTTACTTGCAATAATTTACCTCCTAAGTTGAGCACCTATGCTTTTTATTAGGCAGATTTTAATCACTTTCACTATTTTAACTTTCGTCAAAGAGTTAGTGAACAAATTGTAACTCTTATTTCCATTTTTAATTATGGCCCGATCAAGTCCAGTGTTGTAAACTAGCTCCGATACCACTTTGTAACATCCCCAACTTTTGTTAGGTAATTTTACCACATCCAAAACATATGATTTCTATGTAGAAGTGAAAACCTTAACCATGCCCTCACCATTCTCAAACCTAGGAATTTTCCGGTTAACATGAATGCTTTTCAATTGATCGAAGATTATTATTTAACATGTCTATACTCCAAAAAATTAATTGCACAACATTATATCCCATTAATACAACATATTCCCACATTAGAGTTTATTATCAAACATAAAAATACATATGAAATTATGAAAAAACACATAAATATATACAATGCAAAGAATTTAAGATAAATTTAGTAATTAATATGGCACATATAATGGAACACCTATCCGGTAAAAATATATCAATTGGCTACAGGATCTCCATGTTCTACCCTACAATATACTGTGTGGTTCTTGAATTTCAACCACGAGTAACCCTTGAGCCGAGGTAGCAACTCCACAGGCAATGGTAAACCAAAAATAACCTTACCTCCACGTCGAAGGTGCCAACTAAATAGTCATGCCACTTTAGGGATCTAGGCACCTTCTAGGCTAACTGCCAAGGTTCCAACCCAATAGTCATGATGCTCTAGGGCTCCAGGCACCCTGCAGGACACAGACTGATATAGCTCCTAGCTAGTCCATAATCTAGGTTCAAGGCTCACTAGATGGTTTCTCAGAACCAAACACCAACCATATTCCAATTCATAACCATCCTCATTATAATCATTATCATAATAATCATAATCATGAGGCCTATAGATAATGTGTGTGTGTGTGTGTATATTTATTGCCCACAATGACATGGCCTCTCTCAGCCATGTGGCACATCAAATCCACATGGGCCCCAAGTGCACTCATCACCACCATCTGTCATTTAACATCGTTTCCCTTTTTCACCATGGAGTTTCACATCCCCCATACTCTTTACCAAGGAGTGGTCTTTGCAACTAACCTGTTTTATATTATTTCATTATAAAATATGTACATCAATTACATCATATTTTAATCTCAACCCTTTGGCCACATAACAAAATATGGAAAATATGCTTGGGCATGTTGACCCCCAAAATATACAAAACATAAATACATAGGCACGTAGGTCCGTAGAATAACTCTGGCTCACTAGCCTAATATCAAAGTATGTATATTTAAATCATAAACTGGTGGGGGTATTACAATAAGCATGAAAAGTATTTCTCTTGAATGTATTTCTTCATAAGCAATCTATCATTTATACAAGCCATTTTTCAGGGCTAATCTTCAGACCACTTCCCAGAACTTGATGAAACTTTCTAGAACAATGAATGACACAAAGACAAAGCTTCTAACATAAAACTTGATCCAGGACTTGGCCTAACGAAGCCTAACCATGATAGACATTTCGTCAAACACATGTCGAACATGTAATCTACAGGCTATAAATGCATATATGAACACATGGGTCTCATACTTATCTGAAAAACATCAAGAACATTTGTTTCCCTCTCATAATAGTTGCAACATCATCTATTAGGTATTGCATTCAATAATTATTCATTTACCAATCAAAACATGATGAGAGCCACAACTAAAATGTGTCATCTAACCATGCTTATAACCAACATAAAAATAGAATAATAATAATGATCAAACTACCATCAACGCCACATAATAACAAATACATTTATTCATAAAATACAAGAGGAAAATATCTCTTATTAACATATGAAAAATCCAACCAAGTCAGGGACTTCCATGTACCACCCAACCATAGATTGGGGTGAACCAAATCTCTCTTTCAGCTAATCACCCCCGCACCATATTTCAAGCATGAATGCCAGATCCCATGGAATAAACCAAACATAAACAAACCATGGCTTCAAGAGGCCAAATTGCTTCAACCATCAACCAATGATTCCACCTCACGGTTAGACATCACTAACCATCACCGAATCGATCTCTACCCAAGTTGTCGAAGGATCTAGAGCATTTGTTCCAACCTGGCTCCAAGACTAGTAACTCAAACCAAAACTATCCCATGGATCCAGAGTGTTTGTCCAACCAAGGTTCTAGGACTAGTAACTCAAATCACCAAGGGATCCAAAGTGTTTGTACAACCAAGCCTTCCAGGACTAGTAACTGAACCCAAGTTGTTCCAGGGCTTCCAAAAGTTTGTCCAACCAAGTCTCCAGGAACTAAATCAACCCACAACCATAAGGAACATGAGCACCAATGAAAAAAAAAAGGGAAAACCCACAACACCATGGCTATCCAGGAATGGCAAGTCTAGGAAAAACAACTGTCAATCCAGGAAATCCTCCATGCCAATGATAAATCATAACCAAATAACCACATGCATACACCATGCATGCCAAAACTAGCAAGTAAGCCATACATGCAACTCGGTACCTGCAAAGTAATCTAGCTATAACTGTTGATCCCATTGTCCCCTTGTGCTTTCATGCTTTCCTTTGCCTTCTTTCTCCAAATCCAATGTGCTCCAAGATTTCTCTAAGTGTGAAAGATTGAGAGAAAGAGAGAGAGAATAGAATAGATCTCCAAGCTAAAACTGAAAAAAAAGGCTGTGAACTGATCCTCATAAGCCTTTTGATCATTGAGGCCTCTATTTTCTTCATTATCATCTATTTTTCCTTCAATTTTCCTCACATTCAATTTTGAGACCTTTCACCTTCCTTTTCTCCTATATTCCTTTAATTCATAAATAAAATGGCAATTAATGCCACTTTGCATTTCCAAATCATTTGCAAATTTCCATGGCCATTAATTAACCACCAATGATCCCCATCACTATGTTTTTTCCCAACATTCAACTTGGAATACATGTCCCATGACCTTAGTCTTATTTTTCCTTTATTAAATTTATTACATGGATTTTTAACTAGGGTTGTTACAAAAGCCTCCCCCTTGGGGGAACACTTTTCTTGGTGTTCAATAACACTTATAAACCAACAAAACATATGCTTCCCATGGAGCTTTATAACATAGCTCGATGGAACATTTACATCATATCATATTATTGAAAACAAAAACAACATATCATTAACACCATACCGCTTATTGGAGCTTTATAACACAACTCGATGCGGTATTTACATACATAAACATATACATAGACATAATCAAAACACGACACCAAAAAAAATACCAAAAGACATCCACTCAACCGGCGAATAGAGAAGGATACATATCCCACATGTGATCATCCATCTTCCGTGTAGCTTCATCAAGCCCAAAGTGCTTCTAGTGCACTTTAAATTTCTTGATTGCTCAATTTCGGAGCATGAATATATTTCGCTACAAAATGCACCGAGGTTCCAGTTAGAATTCTCCTTTTGGTTCCACCTACAATATAGACTAGTCAATCACATAATATTCATATTTCACATGCTTCTTAAGCAATGAACCATGAAAAACATCATGGAATTTCAGTGTCGGAGGTAGTGTAAGTCGATAGGCTACTATTCCAATCCTTTCAAGAATCTCAAAAGGCCTGCAATACCGAGGTGCTTGCTTGAAACATGATCCAATCCTCAAGGAGCTTTTGTTGGACTTGATGCACAAGTACACCTATTCTCCAACCCAAAACTCCTTAAATACCCTTGGTTTATTTTCATAGCTATTCTGACTATCCTATGCTACCTTTATATTCTTCTTGATAACCTGCACTCCCTGTTCCATTTCTTCCAACATGTCTGGTCCAATCAACACCTTGTTCAATGGATCAATCCAACTAATAGGAGTATTACAACTCTGCCCATAAATTGCCTCAAATAGACTCATCCTCAAATATTCATGATACCCATTTTTGTAAGAAAACTCAACCAATTGAAGACACTCTTCCCACTTCCATTGTTGATGCATAACATACATTCTCAACATCTCCTCTAGAATATTTTTGATCCTCTCTGTCTGTCCATATATTTGCGGATGATAAGATGTACTGAAGGCAAAATCTATAACTAAACTTGCAAATAAATATTTACAGAACCTAGAAGTGAACTTGAGATCTCTTTCTGACACAATATTCTTCGGAATACCATGCAACCTCACTATCTCCTTGAGGAAGACTTGTGCTACCTCACTAGATGAAAGAGTACAATTCACTAGAATGAGGTGAGATACCTTAGTCAACCTGTTAACCACAACCATGATATAATCATGTTGTCTAGATGTCCTCAGAGAACCTGTAATGAAGTCCATATAAATGACCTCCCATTTCCACTATGGAATCAGAATAGACTTTAGTAAACCACCTAGATGCTTACAATCTACTTTTACTTGTTGAAAATCCAAACATCTAGCCACAAACTCTACCACCTCTTTCTTCAGATTTGGCCAGTAGTAGAAATTCTTCACCATTGTCAGTGTCTTCTGATATTCCAGATGACTTGAATACGACTTAACATGAAATTCCCACAAGATAAGCTTTTGAAGCTCACTGTTTTTCGACACATAGATCTTGTCCCTAAATCTGACCAAACCATATGTTGTGAGTTGATAGTCCACATCCTGTTCACCAGTACCCTGCTATTGTAACTTGTGCCTAAGCTCCCTGTACCTATCATCTTGTTGTATTGCCTGCAAGATCCAACCCTATAAATATGTCCCATAAGAACTCATAGTTGCAATGTGATTTACCTGTACTCTTATGCTAAGAACATTTGCAACCCTGTTCTATTTACCCTTAATGTACCTGATCTATAAGTCACATTGATTGTAGCCAACAACCTAGCTTTCATGGCATTCAAATTTATTTGGTCAAACAACTATCTCAATCCACTATGATCAATCATTAAGATGAACCTCTTGCCAGAGAAGATAATGTCTCCACATCTTTAATGCATGGATGATCACTGCCAACTCAAGATCATACGTCACACAGTTCTTCTCATGCTCATTCAATTTCCTTGACTAATAGCATACTACCTACCATTCCTGCATCAGAACCCCACTAATTCATCTTTTACAAGAATCTGTACATACCACAAAATCTTTATATGGATTTGCAATATTTAAATATGGAGCTTTGGTAAGCAAGTTCTTCAACTTCTCAAAACTTGTTGCACATTCCTCCATCTATTCAAATTTATTTCCTTTTCTCTATAATGACGTAATAGGATAGGAAATCTGTGAGAAGTTTCTGATGAACTACCTATAATAACCTTCCAACCCCATGAATGATCTAACCTCATCCAAATTTCTAGGAGTTTACCATTCCATGATAACTCTTATATTTTTCAGATCCACTGTTATGCCTTAATTCAAAGCAACATGCCCCAAGTAATGTACCTCTGTCTGAAAGAAACTACATTTGCTAAGATTGCATAAAACTGATACTCTCTTAACAATATCAATATTGTTGCTAAGTGTTTGACATGCTCTTCCTCATTCTTAGAATATATCAATATATCATCAATGAATAACAAAGTTTTCCAGATAAGGACACAATTCACTATTCATCAAGCACATAAAATTAGCTAGAGCATTATTCAAACCAAAATGAACTACAAAACACTCGTAATGCCCATACGTGGTCCGAAAAAGCAGACTTTTAGATACCATCTTCTTTGATGCGTACCTGATGGTATCTTGATATCAAGTCGATTTTAAAAAACACTGCTTATCCCTTCAACTAGTAAAACAAATCATCAATCCATGAAAATGGATATGTGTTCTTAATCGTCACCTTGTTCAACTTCATGTAAACAATACACAACCTGAGAGTACCATCCTTCTTCTTCACAAACAATACTGGTGCAACCCAAGGCAACACACTTGGTCTAATGTATCCCTTTTCATGCATTTCCTTGAATTGCAATTTTAGTTCCACTAACTCTGGTGTGCTCATCCTGTAAGGTGACTTTGATGTTGGTGACGCCCCTAGTACCAAATCAATAGAAATTTTACTTCCCCGTGAGGCAGAAAATCTAAAATCTTTGCTGGAAACACATCTTGAAACTGCTATAAAACTAGGTACCTGTTCAAGACCTCAACATCCTCAACATCCCAAATTTTGTTGCTATAAATATGCACTACAAATAAAACACACCCTTTCCTGCGACTGCACTTTTCCTGAATAGCTGTAACCATTCTAATTGAGGTAGCCTTCTTCTTACCCTGTAAGATGCTTTGTACTAAATTATCATCCACACACTCAATAGCCTTATCATATAAGTCCACCTTAGTCTTGTGAAGATACAACCAATCCATTCCCAATAACATACTATATGATCCAAATGGAATCACATTTAGATGTGTTGATGTAGGCATACAATTCAGCTCAAATGTACTGGCTCTTACCCAACGATGACCTCTTTTCTTTGTACTTGTAGCCAACTGCACTAACCAAGATTTTGCATGTACTTCTTTATTCAAACTAGAATTATCCACCAGGTCAGGATTAACATAACTATAATTATATCCAGGGTCAATCAAAATAGAAACAACTTGATTAAAAATCTTACCATCCATCTCGATAATAGATTCTTGATGATAAGCCTACTTGTTATCCAATGCTACATAGATTTGTGGAATAGTCTGTTCAACATCCCCCATTGTTTGTGCCTCCTGAGCACTGTAAATCTACGGTCTTCCACCCTGATGCTGTGGACAATCTATTTTGCAATGATCCTTGCCATAAGTCCAACACTGTAAAAGATTCCCACCCTCAGCCTTGTTCTGCTCCTCAGACTGAAATCCCTGTCCTCAGTCAGCTACATTGAGCCTCTTATGTGGTGCTACATTCTCCTCGTCATTTGTATCATGTGGTTTTCCTCTCTTCTTAATCCACTTTCCCTTATTATTATCATTACCTTTCTAATCCTATTTAGATTTAGATCCATGCTTTGATTTCTCATAACAATGCTTCAACTTTTTGATGGCTTCTTCCAATGATCTAGGCTCATCAAACTCGATTCTATCCTTGAATGATATGGGCATCCCACTAATGAATATTTGAATCTTTTCTTTCTCCTCCTTCAGATAAGGCACATACCTCAACCACTCCAAGAACTTGCTAGTATACTCCTCATCGGTCATAGATCCCATCTTCAACTCATAGAATTCCTTTTCCCTGTCATCATAGTATCTCTCAGATAGATACTTCTTCTTGAAAAGTCTCTCAAACTCACTCCAAGTCAACTCCTCTTCCTGAATAGCTTTGACATTATTTACATCTTCCCACCAAATGTATGCTTTACCTTTAAGACTGAAGGTATATATCTTGTCCTTCATGTTCATTGAGTACTCATGCAATATTAACAACTTTTTAATCCCTAGGTAGGTGGCTTTGATTTATTGAACTCTTCTGGAAAGTACTAATTTTCACTCCTCCCATATGGATGGTAACAATAATGGTGATGTTGTATCTCTAAAGCATAACTAGAATGAAATCCACGATCATTATCCCTCTTTTTAGGTGTATCCATGAACCTACCATCTCTAACTATATCATCTTGTCAAATTTGTATCCTAATTGAGACCTACTTCGATATGCACCATTAGTTCTTTCCTTGTTTCCATTACTGATCCTAAACAATTCATGTCTCTGCAAGTCTGAAAAACTCTGTAGTGTCACTACATTAACCTATGCTTTTTTCTCCTGTGCCCTAGAAATTATTTCCCGTGAATGAATTAATTTGTCATTATCTACTTTGCAAATTCTTATCTCTTCCTTCAAAATTCTCAATGTATCTCCTATGTGAGGGGATTACTCATCACCATGCTGCTCATCCAATTTGTAGGGGGGATCATGTGAACTATAGTCTACCATATTTATTTTCATCTTTAATCCTCTAATTCTTGCAAACATACCATGTCATAAACAAAATCACACTTATCTTAGTGAATTTCAGGGGATGATATTGTGTTTGCACCAATCAGTACATATTATTACTCACACACAGACACACACATAATGAAATGATCGTATCAGTCATTTCAACATAAACATCATCACTTCTACATTATGGCACAAATGAAACAATGGCCATCATAATGCATACATAACAATCACATATACAACCTATCAATCACATATACAACCTACAATCACATATAAAACCTATCAAGTCTAAATGTTGAACTTGGGAGCTATGATACTACCCTGTAACAACCTCCTCGCACACTTACCCAAGTTCACCGGTACACCAGGGTAAATATGTGACAAGGAGTAACTATGATATGACTCAACCTCCGAGGTGTGATTAAGGAAGTGGAATAAAAAAACCAAAACCTTACTGACTTCCCTCAGGTGCTACAAGACCCCCAAGAGCTAAACCAACCTTCCAAGTGACGAAACCCTGAGTTAAACTTCCTTTTTAGTGACCTGGACTCCGAGACACTGGCACAAAAGTATAAAAATTTGACTGTAACTCTCTAGTTGCATGCATAAGGCTATAAGGTAGCTACTATAGTATCTTTCTCCTAGTTCTATTCCCGCAACTGCGAGATCTGAGCCACTTTTTTCAGGACTAATCTACATACCACTTCCTAGAACTTGATGAAACTTTCTAGAATAATGAATTACACAAAGAAAAATATTCTAACACAAAAATTGATCTAGGAATTGGCATAACCAAGCCTAACCATGACAAAAATTTCGTCAAACACATGGAGAACATGTAATATACAAGTTATAAATGCATATCTGAACACAGGGGTCTCATACTTATCTGAAAATAATCAAGATTTTTTGTTTCCCTCTCATAGTAGCTACACCATAATATATTAGGTAATGCATTCAATAACCATTCATTTACCAATCAAAACATGATGAGATCCACAACTAAAATATGTCATGTAATCATGCTTATAACCAACATATAACCAGAATAATAAGAATGATAACACAACTATCAAAGCGACATAATAAAAAGTAATTTTAATTATAAAATACAAGAGGAAAATATCTCTTATTAACATATGCAAAATCCAACCAGGTTAGGGACTTCCATGTACCACTCGACCATATATTGGGCTAAACCAAATCTCTCTTTCAACTAATCACCCTCGCGCCATATTCCAAGCATGAATGTGGGATCTCATGGAATAAACTGAACATAACTAAAATAGGGCTTCTAGAGGCCAAAATGCCTCGACACTTAACTAATGATTGAACCTCATGGTCAGACATCACTAACCATCACCAGATCGGTCTCTACCCAAGCTCTACAAAGCTCTTGAGCATTTGTTCCAACTTGGCTCCAGGACTAGTAACTCAACCCACAGTTGTCATCGACCTCTAGAGTGTTTGTCCAACCAAGGATTCATGATTAGTAACTCAACCCACTAAGGGCTTTATAGTGTTTGTCCAACCAAGGCTTCTAGGACTAGTAACTCAACCCAAGTTGTTCCATGACTTCTAGAGCGTTTTTCCAACCAAGGCTCCAGGAAGTAATAACTCAACCCACAACCATAAGGAACAAGAGAACCAATTAGAAAACAAAATGGAAAACCTACAACACCATGGCTATATAATAATGGCAATACTAGGAGAACAAATGCCAATCCAGACAATCCTCCATGGCAATGATAGATCATAACCAAATAACCACATGCATACACCATGTATACCAAAAATAGCAATTAAACCATACATGCAACTCAACACCTCCAAAGTAATCCAGATGTAGCTGCTAATCCCGTTGTCCCCTTGCACTTTCCTGCTTTCCATTTCCTTCTTTCTCCAAATCCAATGTTCTCCAAGAGTGCTCCAAGTTTTCTCTAAGTGTGCAAGAGTGTGTGTGAGAGAGAGATAATATAAGAGAGCTCCAAGCTAAAAATAACAAAAAAGTTTGTAAACTGATCTTCAAAAGCCTTTTTATCATTCAAGCCTATATTTTCTTCATTTTCCTCTATTTTTCATTCAATTTTCCTCACATGCAATTATGTGACATTTCACCTTCCCTTTCCCCTATTTTCCTTTATTTCATAAATAAAATTTCAATTAATGTCACTTTGCCTTTCCAAATACTTTTCCAATTTCCACAACCATTAATTAACCACTAGTGATCCCCATCACTATATTTTTGCCCAAATTCAACTTGGTTTTTTTGTCCTATGACCTTGGCCTTATCTTGCCTTTATTAACTTTATTAAATGGATTTTTAACCAGGGTTGTTACAGTGTCAACTAGGGTAAACCCTCACTATAGGAGAGATATTTTCCCTTATGTTTTCCCATGGCTAAACTGTCAGGGTGTCACATCCAAATTATGTTGAGAATAAAATGAATATAACAATGATCTTGATCCTTATTGATGCAAGTAACAGAAATGATTTCTTTTTTGTAGTTTCCATTGGTGTATAAGGTGCATGGTCATCAACATTTGAATTCGTAAGCCATATTAGATCATCATGGGTATCATCCATCCTTAACATCCTACCAAGATATTTCCACATTAGAGATCACGAAGGGGATGCGTGGAAACATGGCATCCAAGGTATAATACTAGCGAGTGACATGAAATTCATTAGGCAAACTTTAGCACTATGTTTCTATTCTGTAACTAGTGTGCATCCTTGGATATTAAACTAGGGCTAGTTATATCTAGTTGAGATCACATTGAATGTAATAATAATAGGCGTCCAATGAAACTTTCAACTAATTTTTTGTGGGATTAACACCAAGACTGGAGGAAAAACTATATAGAGTGATCATTTCATTATTTTCAATTTTATATGTCTAATTTAAAAAAAAAAAAATATCATGAGTTATGACCAAAGGAGTGATATCTCTATCAAGATTAAAGGAAAATTAAAACAACTTTCAAATTATCCACAATCTAATTAGTAACCAAGGGTTCTTTGTTGGGGCTTTATGTAATTAGGAATGAAAATATATTACTAAAGAACATATTCATTTAGATAAATACTTCTAAAATATTCTAGAAATAATAAGCCATGAATGAACCCCTAATTTTCACAGGGGTTAGAGTTTCTCTTGGAATGTTTAAGTCATGCCATATTGATTGACCATAGGGTGAAATCAAATAAATATATTTGACACATCCTCACTGCATTTCTATTTAGAGTGAATAATCCAGTGTTGTAGTTCTCACAGATCCTAAAAATCAAAAGATAGAACATCAAGCTATCAAGTGGGAGGATCTGACTTTCCCTGAACACTGGACAGTTCCAAATCCTAGACCTCTTTCTGTGCAAAATATTACCTCTGCAAATATTACAGAAACCCCTTCTTCTGCTACCCTATCATTCCCCAGAAGGTCAACCATTGACAGAAGAAGAATAGAAGCAGAGTGTAAAAAGTCACCCAGGTATATTGTTTCTAGTTGTAATCATATTTCTTTTTTTGAGTATGCTCAGATTGTAAATTTCCAACCCCTGAGCGTCATTTGCCCTCAGTTTCAACAGCAAGTCAATCTCCAGAATCTTGCCTACATGGTCATACATCAGAACCATAACACTAGGACCGGAGAAGCCCCTCCAAGTACTTCATCTAATCCATGTCCTAATACTAAGTGTTCTGACATCCCATTTCCTCATGAGGATGATCATGTCCTGATGATGCATCTTGTACCAACTTTAGAAAATGAAGATCCTAGATTGACTTCCATGTTTTCAAATATGAGGCCAGCAAATAGTCCTAGATATGGCCTTGGGTATTTAGAACAGAAAGATAATCTGATCCCAGAATGCAGATTCAAGGATCTGCCCCCAGGTGTTAAGAAACCTTCAGTCCCAGAAATCCAAAAGTTTTATACTTTAATGGATGGTTGTTCCAAACATCAAATCCCTGCTAAATGGATAAAGCAAATGATAAATTGGGATTTGTTTACCCATCCACAGGCTGAAGAGTTTGCAAGAACCTTTCCAGGAGAAGAGAAAAGGAAAATGGCAGAAGAATGGAAATCATACATGGAAGAGAATAATGTATGGATCTCATTCTATTCCTGGAAGAAGAAAATGGAAGAAGATGTCATTTTGATGGTTGATACTGTAGCCTCTTCTTCACATGCCTGGCATGCACCAGATGGCAGCAAGATTGAGACATCCACGACCTATCCTCCCTTCAGGAGTATTGTCTTAGGAGAAGGCAGTAATTCAGCTACTGCATATCCTTTGGTTTCTAAGGATACTGCAGCAGTCGGAGTGGAAGATAAAATACAGAAGGTCAGTGAGTAGATAAATTGGACAAATACTGCTTTAACTGGTCTTGAGAAAAATGTTGCCAAGACAGCTTTGGTAAAAGATCAGATTGACAATTTCCAAGTGTCCATAAATGATGTAAATAGTGTTTTAAATTCAGTTCAATGTGATTTGTCTGTTATAAGACATATTTCAGAAAATTCTGTACAGAAGTTTGAAGATGTGGAGAACTGTATAATAGAACAATCCATCTCCACAAGGCAGTCAGTTTCTAATCTGTCTGATAAGTTAGACAGATTGAGTCTGAAGAAGTCGGAAAAGCCGATTCCGACAGCATTTTTGACTAAAGGAAAGAGCATCCATACTCATGAACTTAGCAGTCCTGTGTCTAAGTTTCCTTATCTCTTTCCTAAAGAAATTGTCAAGTCTTCTGAGTCTAAAACTGAAGAAAAGTCTGAGTGAATAACTATTGCAGATGCAATAGGAGAGTCAGACTCAGATAAATTTGAGAAACATGTATTCCCCATCTATGAGCCCTTAGAGCCTCAATTCATAAGGCCTGCAGCCCCTGATCTGTATGGTGCTGGTAAACTTCCACCAAGAGATGCATTTCATGAAGGAAGTCTTAAGGAGTGGAATATTGATGGTCTCTCTGCAGCACAGATCAGGCAAGTGCTTGATCAAATGATTGTTGAGTATAGATTGATGTGTGTTGAAGGGAAGTCTGAAGTTCAAGCCTGCAAAACTCTCATTGCATGCTTTACTGGAACATTGGCTAGATGGTGGGAATTGGAATCATCTCCTGCTATGAGCACTAAGATGGAGCAAGAAGTGCTCAAAGATGAGAAAGGAGATATTAAGTTTCATGATGATGGTACTCCTCAGAACAATATGATTGGTGCCCTTACAGCACTCATCCAAGAACATTTCTGTGGAGCAGAGTTTTCACTATCAGATAAGAATGAACTTATCCTGATGAATCTGAAGTGTAATAATATAAACCAGTATGAAGACTTCCACTGGGATTGGATCGAAAGGATCTTCTTAGTCAAAGATCCTAAGAATATACTGTGGAAGCAAGTTTATCTTGCAGCTCTACCATCCAAATTGGTAGACATTTTGAAACTTCAGGAAGCATTTCCCCTGCCATTGGAAGTTTATGTGTGGGGAGATTTTTATTCAATTATTACTAAAGTTTTGATCACTCTGTGTACCAGCTCGAAGATGACGAAGTCTATTGAGAAGTTAAACAGACTTCCTGGAACAAAGTCTTTCTGTCAAAGGTATGGAATCACCATCGATGATCCATTGGTTACCCGCAAAAAGTACAAAAGAAGAGCAAAGAAGGCTCATAAGAGAAGAAGAGCCTCTACTTATAAACTGAGTTCAGAAAAGAGACGAGAACTCAGAAAGCCAAAGGAAAGAAGACAACACAAAGGAAGAAAGGGATATTACCGTTACAATCCTAAGACCCATTATTATCAGCCCCATGACATCCATCCCAAAGATGTCAAGATGGCTAAAATGAATGAAGTCATTTGTTGGCTCTATGGTCAGCCTGGTCACACTTCAAATATGTGTCCTACAGCCCTAGAGTCAAAACGTAGTCTAGGTAAGAAGTCACAGAAAAATAAACAGCCAGCTGCAAGCGTCACTGTCAAAAAAGAACCTCGTTGTGCCCACTGCCATTCTTCCAATCATAAATCAGCAGATTGTCATAATCGCCCCACTACTCTTCATCTTCAACAACACAATGTTGAATCCTCTGCTGAGTCTTCTTCCTCCTATTCCTCTTCCTCTTCTGAAGAAGAAGTACATATGTATTGTCAGTGTTCTGACCCAGATAACTGTGGTTGTTCAGATTCTGCGTCAGATTACTCCTCAGATGAATCTTATCCAGAAGAGCCTCAGCCCAAGCTAAAAGTCCTCATGGCACAACTTGCAGATGATGAAATGAAGCTTTTTGCTCAAATCCGTGCCCTTGAGGAAGGTGCTCTCAAAGCTGCAATGATCAAGGCCTACATGCAGCATGGGACTGGTACTTCCAGTCATTCCTCTGGTAAGAAGCCAAATTTTGTTGAAGCTTCTTATGAAAGAAACACAAAATCGTATCTCCAGCACAACAGTAGCAAAGTTCGTACACTCACTTTGGGGGAGGTGAGTAGGGAGATACACAATACCAAATCTGAAATCTCTGCTATGAAAGCAGAAATTGCTGCCCTGAAAAACCAGGTTTCACATCCAGGTAAGGTTGTTCCTGCTCAACAACCTTCTACATCTATTTCAGGTAGGCATGTCAATTATACTTTGCACCCTAAACCAATTAAAGAAGAAGTTAGAGTTGCAGAAGGAAGGTTTGATGATTCAATTGGTTTCAGAGAATTAAATGACATGCAGGTGATGGCAATCCAATATCAGCAACACCACATAGAAGTTAAAGTTTGTGTTGCAGGCAGAGTATATAATATGACTGCACTAATAGATTCTGGTGCAGATGTTAATATTATTTCCAAACAGATAATCCCAGTCAGATACTGGACAACTGCAAAAAGAAATTTTTTTGGATTAGGTGAAAAAACTCTAGACTTTGAAGTTTCTAAAGCCACTGTTTGTTTTAATTCAAGATGTGTGAAACTCTCATTTGCAGTCGCTGATATTCAAGTAGATTGTATACTAGGAAATATATTTTTTGCAGCAGTAGAGCTCCATGGTTCTGTTAGATTTCCTGACAAATCTGCAGGAATGTTTATTACTGTTTCTGGTGAAAGGATTGAAATTCCATATGTTTCAAATACCAGAGTCTCAACCATGGTTCAGGCAATGAAATAAAAAGAACAGAAACTTCAAAAGGCTATTAACAGTTTGGAGGAACTCAAAGACCACAAGTCCACCATCAGAATTGAAGACCAATTGAGTTCTCCACAAGTCCAGAGACAAATTTCTAAACTAAAAGCAGAATTTGAAAGAACATGCTGTTCCGAAGAGCCGAATGCCTTTTGGCACAGAAAACAACATTATTTTGAATTGCCCTATAAAGAAGGCTATGAGGGAAAACCATGTAAAAGCAGAGCCATTCCCATGTCAGTAGAATATCGACAGCTCTGCCAGAAAGAGATTGATCAGCTTCTTGATAGAAAGCTGATAAGAGAATCCAGCAGCCCTTGGAACTGCTATGGATTCTATGTTAACAAAAGAAGTGAACAAGTTCAGGGTGTTCCTCTACTGGTAATAAACTACAAACCCCTGAATAATGTTCTAGCAGATGACACATATCCGATCCCACATAAAGGAGATCTCATACGTCGGATACATGGAGCCAAAGTTTTCTCCAAGTCTGATCTCAAGTCTGGCTTTTGGCAAGTTGCAGTTGCAAAAAAAGATAAATGGAAAACTGCATTCAGCGTTCTACATGGGCATTATGAATGGAATGTAATGCCATTCGGGTTGAAACACACACCTTCTAAATTCCAGAAGGTAATGGATTCTATCTTTAAACCCTATGCTGAATGGTTACTTGCCTACATTGATGATCTGCTCATATTTTCCAAGAATTTGCAAGACCACTTCAGACACTTGAAGATCTTTATGAAGCTGGTCCAGAAAAATGGTTTGGTTTTAAGTAAAAAGAAGATGGAGCTATGCCAAACCAAGATTAAATTTCTTGGGCACATTATTGAAAATGGACAAATTTCTCTTCAGAATCATGTACTTGAGTTTGCTGACAAGTTTCCTGATGTGATTTTAGATAAAACTCAGTTGCAAAGATTTTTAGGATGTTTGAATTGTGTGAGCAATTTTTATCCATCATGTGCCATTGACAGGTCTCTGCTCAACCAAAGACTCAGAAAGAATCCGAAACCTTGGACTGAGGCACACACTCAGGCAATCAAGGAGATCAAAGCCAAGGTTCGCAATCTCCCTATTCTTTATGTTGCAGATGATAATGCCTTTAAAATTGTTGAAACAGATGCAAGCAACATTGGTTGGGGAGGTGTACTGAAACATAAGCCGAATGAAAAGAGCCCCAAAGAGCAAGAACAAGTAGTACAATTTGTTTCAGGAGTATGGAGTAAATCTGAATTAAATTATGCTCCTATTGAGAAAGAAGTGAAAGCTGCCTGGAATTGCATTAGTAAGTTTTCAATTCATTTGGCTAATAAGAATTTCTTACTGAGAACTGATGCAAAAGCATTAGAAAAAGTAATCACTAAGGTGATCAAGAGCCCAGAAGATGCAAAGTTTGCAAGATGGCAGACTTTGTTTGCATATTTTGATTTTAAGGTTGAACATATTAAAGGCTCTGAAAATTGTCTTCCAGATTTTCTCAGTAGGGAATATATCCAGCACCAAGAACAGATGAATGACCCGGAAAAATAATTGCCCCATGTTATGGTCATCATCACCGAATGGGACCAGCCCATGCAGAGAGAAACCTTAAGACATATATCTGATGATGAATCATGGCAGGTCTACAAAGAAAAGTGGAGACCAACTTGGCAACTCCGCAACACAAAGGTACTAAATGCCAATTTGCAAAGCCATAATGATCTACAGCATTTTGTACCAGAAAGGCGAGTGTACCCAAAAGGTAGCACATGGATACATGACATGATGTACACTCACAGTATGAGAGCTGCATATGAAGCCGAGTCAGCTCTCCATGATAACTTCATGGATATTGCGGTCATAGCAACAGAAGGCAGTGATAGGACTCATGTCTATCATAAATATTATTCCATTCACCGGACCAGAGATCCATCCTGGAAAGGAATGAGATATATCCAATGGCCAGGTAACAATCCTAGCCTGATTTTTCCTGATACCGTTTATGATTTTGCAGGATATAAGAAAATTTGGTGGGATCTGATGAAAAAAGATGGACGAAGTGAAACCCATTACACTAAGATCAAGTTTGGAGTTGTCCATTTAATGCAAAATTGTAGACAGTCAAGTTGGATGCAAGAATGGTGGAAGGACTATGGTCTCAGCTCAACTGCTATGGACCCAAATTTCTATGAAAATTGGTACCAAAGTCGCTGTGACTTCTGTGATGAAGACGAATGTGACCATCAGCCTTTTTCATGTGTGAGAACATTAGTACAACACGCTGATGATACATTAATCCTCAAACAACACATGGTCCAGCATAATGAATGGCTTGTCATGACTAAAATAAAACATCAAGTAATTCTAAATAAACCAATGATAGTCAGAAGAATTTATACCAAGGCATGGGATTTAAACTATAAATACAAATACCCTGGTATACAAATTCTTGACATGCCATCTGAAAGCTCAAGTGGGTCACGGGAGCCCCACTAAAATCAAAGTATTCCCTTTGTACATGACCTAGTCACAGGTTTACAGTGACAGAGCTTTTCTCGAGGGCTTTTCATCTGTCCGAAAAGTATCCTCACTGTAATAAATTATTCTGTTTCCTCGTGGGCCTTGTACTTGAAGGCATCCACAGTGTACATTCACCCACTTTCACATGTTTGTGTCGGAAGGATCGAATCTCCGTGCGGATGTCCCGACAAGGGTTACCCGAAAATGATGATCCACCTTCCAAGTGTCAATAATCGAATGCACTACAGGAATGCTTGTCCCCTCTTCCAATCTATATAAGGAAGGGTAAGGCTCATTCTAAGACATCGGCATTTGGAGTTTGAGTCTTTTGCATTTGTGTGTTTTTGAGTCCGAGTTTTGCTCCCTGCTCTGCGTCTGCGCAATCTTTGCGATCTGCTCGCATCACAGAGTCTTGACTCACAGTCCTTAGGAGAACTGAGAAGCCTGCGTGTCGATTCATGTGATCGGAAAGAACCTAAAGTGGCCAGTTCTTTAGAGTGAGTCTGTAAGTTTTATGTGTGTAATTATAAAGCTCTGAGACAGAGTCTGTGATTGGGCCAGGAAGCCTCCGGTAACGATCGCTCATTTTGAGTATCATAAGTCCAGTAAAATCCATCACAGTCGATCTCTGATACAGAGTTTGAGTCCAGAAAGTCTGTAATCTGATTGTGAAAATCATTCTGCAAATAATAAAAGAGAGAAGTTTTTCATCAATTCGCATTTAAAGTACTATATACTCTGATTGCATAATTCTGCTGCCTAGACACTGTCTTGTTTCTCATACTCTTGAAAGTTCGCCAGAAGTTCGCCGAAGTTCGCCAAACCATTGAGGGACGCCAAAGGCCGTTGAAGGCGAGGAATGCCGTGTGAAAGGCCGTCAGTTGCGTGAATTTGGGAGTAGGTTCATTTGGGTTCATCGCTGGGTTCACATAGAGTAGTATTGAGAAAATAGGAGGAGACATTGGGCAAGGCCAAGTCTGCTTAGAGAAAAGAAGCAGCAAGCTTGTTGGGAAGCCTCTCTTAGAAATAGAAAATTCTGTACAGAAGTTTGAAGATGTGGAGAACTGTATAATAGAACAATCCATCTCCACAAGGCAGTCAGTTTCTAATCTGTCTGATAAGTTAGACAGATTGAGTCTGAAGAAGTCGGAAAAGCCGATTCCAACAACATTTTTGACTAAAGGAAAGAGCATCCATACTCATGAACTTAGTAGTCCTGTGTCTAAGTTTCCTTATCTCTTTCCTAAAGAAATTGTCAAGTCTTCTGAGTCTAAAACTGAAGAAAAGTCTAAGCGAATAACTATTGCAAATGCAATAGGAGAGTCAGACTCAGATAAATTTGAGAAACATGTATTCCCCATCTATGAGCCCTTAGAGCCTCAATTCACAAGGCCTGCAGCCCCTGATCTGTATGGTGCTGGTAAACTTCCACCAAGAGATGAATTTCATGAAGGAAGTCTTAAGGAGTGGAATATTGATGGTCTCTCTGCAGCACAGATCAGGCAAGTGCTTGATCAAATGATTGTTGAGTATAGATTGATGTGTGTTGAAGGGAATTCTGAAGTTCAAGCCTGCAAAACTCTCATTGCATGCTTTACTAGAACATTGGCTAGATGGTGGGAATTGGAATCATCTCCTTCTATGATCACTAAGATGGAGCAAGAAGTGCTCAAAGATGAGCAAGGAGATATTAAGTTTCATGATGATGGTACTCCTCAGAACAATATGATTGGTGCCCTTACAGCACTCATCCAAGAACATTTCTGTGGAGCAGAGTTTGCACTATCAGATAAGAATGAACTTATCCTGATGAATCTGAAGTGTAATAATATAAACCAGTATGAAGACTTCCACCGGGATTGGATTGAAAGGATCTTCTTAGTCAAAGATCCTAAGAATATACTGTGGAAGCAAGTTTATCTTGCAGCTCTACCATCCAAATTCGTAGACATTTTGAAGCTTCAGGAAGCATTTCCCCTGCCATTGGAAGTTTATGTGTGGGGAGATTTTTATTCAATTATTACTAAAGTTTTGATCACTCTGTGTACCAGTTCGAAGATGACGAAATCTATTGAGAAGTTAAACAGACTTCCTGGTACAAAGTCTTTCTGTCAAAGGTATGGAATCACCATTGATGATCCATTGGTTACCCGCAGAAAGTACAAAAGAAGAGCAAAGAAGGCTCATAAGAGAAGCAGAGCCTCTACTTATAGACTGAGTTCAGAAAAGAGACGAGAACTCAGAAAGCCGAAGGAAAGAAGACAACACAAAGGAAGAAAGGGCTATTACCGCTACAAGCCTAAGACCCATTACTATCAGCGCCATGACATCCGTCCCAAAGATGTCAAGATGGCTAAAATGAATGAAGTCATTTGTTGACTCTGTGGTCAGCCTGGTCACACTTCAAATATGTGTCCTACAGCCCTAGAGTCAAAATGTGGTTTAGGTAAGAAGTCTCAGAAAAATAAACGACCAGGCGCAAGGCGGTCAACATCTGAAAACGAATACAGCGCTTCTTGCCTGCATTCTTCCAATCATAATCATGATTGTCATAATGCTTACTACTCTTCATCTTCGACAACACCATGTTGAATCTGTGATCTTCTTCCTCCTATTCTCTTCTTCCTCTTCGAAGAAAAAGAAATACATATGTATTGTCGGTGTTCGACCCGGATAAACGTGGTTGTTCGGTGCAACGTCGGTTACTCCTGAGATGAATCACCTCCCAGAAACTCAACCCAAGGCGAAAGTCCTCATGGCACAACTTGCAGATGATGAAATGAAGCTGTTTGCTCAAATCCGTGCCCTTGAGGAAGGTGCTCTCAAAGCTGCAATGATCAAGGCTTACATGAAGCATGTGACTGGTACTTCCAGTCATTCCTCTGGTAATAAGCTAAATTTTTTTGACGCTTCTTATGAAAGAAACAAAAAATCGTATCTCCAGCACAACAGTAGAAAAGTTCGTACACTCACTTTGGGGGAGGTGGGTAAGGAGATACACAATACCAAATCTGAAATCTCTGCTATGAAAGCAGAAATTGCTGCCCTGAAAAACCAGGTTTCACATCCAGGTAAGGTTGTTCCTGCTCAACAACCTTCTACATCTATTTCAAGTAGGCATGTCAATTATACTTTGCACCCTGAACCAATTAAAGAAGAAGTTAGAGTTGCAGAAGGAAGGTTTTATGATTCAATTGGTTTCAGAGAATTAAATGACATGCAGGTGATGGCAATCCAATATCAGCAACACCACATAGAAGTTAAAGTTTGTGTTGCAGGCAGAGTATATAATATGACTGCACTAATAGATTCTGGTGCAGATGTTAATATTATTTCCAAACAGATAATCCCATCCAGATACTGGACAACTGCAAAAAGAAAAATTTTGGGATTAGGTGAGAAAACTCTAGACTTTGAAGTTTCTAAAGCTGTTGTTTGTTTTAATTCAAGATGTGTGAAACTCTCATTTGCAGTCGCTGATATTCCAGTAGATTGTATATTGGGAAATATATTTTTGGAAGCAGTAGAGCCCCATGGTTCTGTTAGATTTCCTGATAAATCTGCAGGAATGTTTATTACTGTTTCTGGTGAAAGGATTGAGATTCCATATGTTTCAAATACCAGAATCTCAACCATGGTTCAGGCAATGCAAGAAAAAGAACAGAAACTTCAAAAAGCTATTAACAGTTTGGAGGAACTCAAAGACCACAATTCCACCATCAGAATTGAAGACCAATTGAGTTCTCCACAAGTTCAGAGACAAATTTCTGAACTAAAAGCAGAATTTGAAAAAACATGCTGTTCCGAAGAACCGAATGCCTTTTGGCACAGAAAGCAGCATTGTGTTGAATTTCCCTATAAAGAAGGCTATGAGGGCAAACCATGCAAAATTAGAACCATCCCTATGTCAGCAGAATATCGGCAGCTCTGCCAGAAAGAGATTGATCAGCTTCTTGATAGAAAGCTGATAAGAGAATCCAGCAGCCCTTGGAACTGCTATGGATTCTATGTTAACAAAAGAAGTGAACAAGTACGGGGTGTTCCTAGACTGGTAATAACCTACAGACCCCTGAATAATGTTTTAGAAGATGACACATATCCGATCCCACACAAAGGAGATCTCATACGTCGGATACATGGAGCCAAGATTTTCTCCAAGTTTGATCTTAAGTCTGGCTTTTGGCAAGTTGCAGTTGCAGAGAAAGATAAATGGAAAACTGCATTCAGCGTTCCACATGGGCATTATGAATGGAATGTAATGCCATTCGGGTTAAAACAGTCGCCTTCAAAGTTCCAGAAGGTAATGGATTCTATCTTTAAACCCTATGTTGAATGGTTGCTTGCCTACATTGATGATCTGCTTATTTTTTCCAAGAACCTGCAAGACCACTTCAGGCATTTGAAGATCTTTATGAAGCTGGTCTAGAAAAATGGTTTGGTTCTGAGTAAAAATAAGATGGAGCTATGCCAAACCAAGATAAAATTTCTTGGGCACACCATTGAAAATGGACAAATTGCTCTTCAAAATCATGCACTTGAGTTTGCTGACAAGTTTCCTGATGTTATATTAGATAAAACTCAGTTGCAAAGATTTTTAGGATGTTTGAATTATGTGAGAAATTTTTATCCATCATGTGCCATTGACAGGTCTCTAATCAACCAGAGACTCAGAAAGAATCCGAAACCTTGGACAGAGGCACACACCCAAGAAATCAAGGAGATAAAGGCCAAGGTTCGCAATCTCCCTATTCTTTATGCTGCAGATGATAATGCCTTTAAAATTGTTGAAACAGATGCAAGCAACATTGGTTGGGGAGGTGTACTGAAGCAGAAGCCAGATGAAAAGAGCCCCAAAGAACAAGAACATGTAGTACAATTTGTTTCAGGAGTATGGATTAAATCTGAATTAAATTATGCTCCTATTGAAAAGGAAGTAAAAGATGCCTGGAATTGTATTAGTAAGTTTTCAATTCATTTGGCTAATAAGCATTTCTTACTGAGAACTGATGCAAAAGCATTAAAAAAAGTAATCACTAAGGTGATCAAGAGCCCAGAAGATGCAAAGTTTGCAAGATGGCAGGCTTTGTTTGCATATTTTGATTTTAAGGTTGAACATATTAAAGGCTCTGAAAATTGTCTTCCAGATTTTCTCAGTAGGGAATATATCCAGCACCAAGAACAGATGAATGACCCGGAAAAAGAATTGCCCCATGTTATGGTCATCCTCACCGAATGGGACCAGCCCATGCAGAGAGAAACCTTAAGACATATATCTGATGATGAATCATGGCAGGTCTACAAAGAAAAGTGGAGACCAACTTGGCAACTCCGCAACACAAAGGTACTAAATGCCAATTTGCAAAGCCATAATGATCTACAACATTTTGTACTAGAAAGGTGAGTGTACCCAAAAGGTAGCACATGGATACATGACATGATGTACACTCACAGTATGAGAGCTGCATATGAAGCCGAGTCAGCTCTCCATGATAACTTCATGGATATTGCAGTCATAGCAACAGAAGGCAGTGATAGGACTCATGTCTATCATAAATATTATTCCATTCACCGAACCAGAGATCCATCCTGGACAGGAATGAGATATATCCAATGGCCAGGTAACAATCCTAGCCTGATTTTTCCTGATACCGTTTATGATTTTGCAGGATATAAGAAACTTTGGTGGGATCTGATGAACAAAGATGGACGAAGTGAAACCCATTACACTAAGATCAAGTTTGGAGCTGTCCATTTAATGCAAAATTGTAGACAGTCAAGTTGGATGCAAGAATGGTGGAAGGACTATGGTCTCAACTCAACTGCTATGGACCCAAATTTCTATGGAAATTGGTACCAAAGTCGCTGTGACTTCTGTGATGAAGACGAATGTGACCATCAACCTTTTTCATGTGTGAGAAAATTAGTACAACACGCTGATGATACATTAATCCTCAAACAACACATGGTATAGCATAATGAATGGCTTGTCATGACTAAAATAAAACATCAAGTAATTCTAAATAAACCAATGATAGTCAGAAGAATTTATACCAAGGCATGGGATTTAAACTATAAATACAAATACCCTGGTATACAAATTCTTGACATGCCATCTGAAAGCTCAAGTGGGTCACGGGAGCCCCACTAAAATCAAAGTATTCCCTTTGTACATGACCTAGTCACAGGTTTACAGTGACAGAGCTTTTCTCGAGGGCTTTTCATCTGTCCGAAAAGTATCCTCACTGTAATAAATTATTCTGTTTCCTCGTGGGCCTTGTACTTGAAGGCATCCACAGTGTACATTCACCCACTTTCACATGTTTGTGTCGGAAGGATCGAATCTCCGTGCGGATGTCCCGACAAGGGTTACCCGAAAACGATGATCCACCTTCCAAGTGTCAATAATCGGATGCGCTATAGGAATGCTTGTCCCCTCTTCCAATCTATATAAGGAAGGGTAAGGCTCATTCTAAGACATCGACATTTGGAGTTTGAGTCTTTTGCATTTGTGTGTTTTTGAGTCCGAGTTTTTCTCCCTGCTCTGCGTCTGCGCAATCTTTGCGATCTGCTCGCATCATGGAGTCTTGACTCACAGTCCTTAGGAGAACTGAGAAGCATGCGTGTCGATTCATGTGATCGGAAAGAACCTAAAGTGGCCAGTTCGTTAGAGTGAGTCTGTAAGTTTTATGTGTGTAATTATAAAGCTCTGAGACAGAGTCTGTGATTGGGCCAGGAAGCCTCCGGTAACGATCGCTCATTTTTAGTATCATAAGTCCGGTAAAAGCCATCACAGTCGATCTCTGATACAGAGTTTGAGTCCAGAAAGTCTGTAATCTGATTGTGAAAATCATTCTGCAAATAATAAAAGAGAGAATTTTTTCATCAATTCCGAATTTAAAGTACTGTATACTCTGATTGCATAATTCTGCTGCCTAGACACTGTCTTGTTTCTCATACTCTTGAAAGTTCGCCAGAGGTTCGCCGAAGTTCGCCAAACCATTGAGGGACGCCAAAGGCCGTTGAAGGCGAGGAATGCCGTGTGAAAGGCCGTTAGTTGCGTGAATTTGGGAGTAGGTTCATTTGGGTTCATCGCTGGGTTCACATAGAGTAGTATTGAGAAAATAGGAGGAGACATTGGGCAAGGCCAAGTCTGCTTAGAGAAAAGCAGCAGCAAGCTTGTTGGGAAGCCTCTGCTAGAAATTGGTATCAGAGCCAGTAAGTCGCTGTGTGCGCCTTGTTCGTGAAAGGGATAAGTACTTTATCAAAAATCTCTCTTTAAGAAATGGACTCTACCATGAACAAGTCTGTATCATTCAGAGAACTTGAGGAGAAGGATAGAGCAGAACAAAATCCTCTCAGAGATATGTTTGCGTCAAGTAGTAGTCGAGTCATTAATGAGTCTGATCATTTGTATGAAGAGGTTGAACCGCAGGCTAGATGGGTTCTTCCCAGAATATCAACCTCTGAAGTCTATAATGATCTAGGAATCTGGCACCTAAAAGCTGCTACTAGAATTACTATTAAAGAGTCTGTCAGTAGTATAGAAGAGAATTCAGATCGTGTACAGTTAATTCCGATCTTGAATCCTAAGGAGTTGCAAGCTGAAGCTAAGAAATTGGGAACCCAATTTTTACATCTGGGTTGTGTCAGAGTCGGTATTCATGCCCTTGTGCATCCAGGAGTAGATGCATATGTGTTAGCCACTGTAAGGGATCTGACACATAATAAGTATACTGATTCTTTAATTGGAGGAATTGTTGCTCCATTATCTAATGGACCGGTGTGGTTTGATTGTTACCCGAACTTTTCGGTATGATAGTTGGCAAACATTTATTACCATTAGACCCATATTCCTTTTTAATTTCAACATTTAAGTTTAAGCTCGAAATTATTCATCCATGGATTTAACAATTTAACCGATTTTTTTTTTTTTTTTTAACTTTAAAATTCAATACCCATCCTGTCTCTATTAAAAATGTTTTTCCTTCAATATTTTGAATTTTTTGTACCTCAAAAGTAATTATCTACTGTTATTTATAGTTAGCATTAATTTCCTCTATTTATTGTTAATTCATAAAACTCATGTAGTTGATCCATTTATCTTTGAATTCTTTGCTCATGAGCCAATTTGAAAGTGTCATTTAAGAGAAGCTGGGATTATTGTTTTCCCAATGCATGTTTAGATCTAATATGATTCACTAATGCTTTGATATTTAAAATTTAATGCATTCTAATATTTTCAAAATTATTTCATCTATATTGTTTAGATCACGATTCTTACTCTTAAACCAACACATTCTTACTCTTTTCAATATTTTCACAGAGTGCAAGGCCAATGAATTAATATGTTTACATTAATAATATAACAAGATGAGAACTTACTATTCCTCCTATTAATAATTTCTTGTGAATCTCAATTTATGTATTAATAAATCTATTATGGTACTTTCTCTGGGTAAACATGGATGAAGGAAAAAAATTTCTTTGTTTAATCAAGAACCTCAATTTAATTTATAGAGACTAAAGTGTATGAGGATTAACATAACCATCCATTAATATTACACCTTGTGTGCTAGATGGGTTATTAGGACATTGGTAAGAAATGAAGCTTGAAAAGTACTCTTAGATGATCTTATTATCTAAGGATCTCCCTTGCGAAATAAACAGTGTCATCCTAACCAATGTTAAAGTGAACAAGGAGTTTGTTTCTCAAAGCATATGGAAGGCCTAAGAGGTTATTAATCCTTAATTATAAGCTTTAACATTGATTTATCCTTTAATGACCATACTTATGGTATTCTCTCATTTTGTTTTACAATGTCAAAGTGTTGGGCAAGACTAAAATCTTTTAATCCTTGAGAATTTTATAAAATGAATCAATATATTTAGGTATGTATCTTTTGACCAAATTTGGGATTTGATTCCTTTGTATAATCTCAAATATAAGAGTATGTTGGTAAAAATAAACAAAATATTTTTTTAATCAAACCAATAAAATTATTTTGGATTCTCTTTATGTGATACTGCACATGTTATGTCCTACAACATGATTGAAAGAATGTAACTAGAAAAATGTTAAGGCCTTGTTTTAGTATAATGTTAGGTCCCTATATTACTAGTATAGTCCCTTATTGTTGTTAGTGTAACCCCCTTATTGTTATTATTGTACCCCTGTAACCCCCATATTGTTATTATTGTGCCCTTAAATTATTAATGTTAGGTCGGCTAGGATTACATTGTGGCCCCACTAGGGTTACATTATGGCCCCATGGACTCCTATATATAGAAAGGAGGTTTTTTAATTTGTATCATCAAAGAATTGTTCATTCATGTAATGTATTAGAGGTTGCCCCCTCGAAGTGGCTTATTTCTAAGGCGTTGATGTCTCTTTTCTTCTATTTTTGGAGTTGGTTTCCCAACATTTGGTATCAGGATTTTGGATTCTAGGGTTTCACTGCTCCAAACAGGTCATCGTGGAATTTTCGATATAAATTTGTTTCTACAAAGTTTCAGAAGCTGAAATTTTTAGGGTGCTAAGCGGAAATCTTGAGGAACATCGTCAAAAAAATTCAGAGATTGGTTCGCAATATTTCCGGAGATATGATCTGTGGAAGTTAGGTCTTTTTGCAGGCTCCTCAATTTAATCTAAACAGGTCATCATGGAATTTTCACTATAAATTTTTTTTCTACAAAGGTTCAGAACCTGAAATTTTTAGGGCGCGAAGCTGAAATCCTAAGGAAACTCGTCAAAAAATTTCAGAGCTTGGTTCAAAATATTTTCGGAGATATGACCTGTGGAAGGTAGTGCTTTTTCAGGCTCTTGAATTTCATCTCAAAAAGGTGATCGTGGGAAAATCTTCATAACTCTCTCTCTGGGCATCGGATTGGAGTGCGTAAAAAGTCGTCGCGAGTACATGGACTTTAGTTTCTTTGCTACCAATTTCAGAGCTAAAAGACAAAACAATGACACGTTGTAAGTTGTACAAGTTTGCTCTACTAAACCAGTCCATAATTAGGTCATTAAGGGAGATTGGACATAACTTTGCCTTGGAGAATCCAAATCAAGTCAGACCTATGGCATTCGAAATATAATTTAGAAGGCTACCTTAGTGCCCAATTTAAGATATTGAAGAGACACAATCACAACGATAATATAATTTCAATATCGAGCTCCTCAAAAGCAAGAAAAAGGTGTGTATTTTTTTTTACGAATTGCATAAGTCTTGTTTGAAGAATCAATTTTAATTGATTCCAAGGGCATATTGTAGAATATATATCAGTATTGGGTTAAAAAAAAATGCCTCGTAAAAATAATTCAACACCCATTAAGCCTTCAGAAGGCTCTACTATGACTCATGAAGATGAAGAATTGCAACATGATCTATCAAAATTACAAGAGCAAGTGTACCAAATTTCGCTCTCACAAAGAGCAACAAAAAATGAAATGGATGTTTTGAAGAAAGGCGTTGAAGTGAAGATGGATGGTTTGAAGAAAGGTTTGGAATCTAAGATAGATGGCATGGAATCTAAGATGGATGACATGGAAGCTAAGATCGATGAAAAAATGAAAGACAACATGGAAAACATGAAGAATGATCTAAAAGCAGACATGGAAGGTTTGACAAAGTTGATGCAAGAAATGTTTCCTAATGGTGAAAAGATAGTAGAGGAAACTCATGATGGGAACAAAATAAATGTTAATCATTACTTCATAAACTCTAATGTTAGCGGGAAGAACCACCATATTCCAAAAATGGATATGAGGAAGTTTGATGGAAAGGATCTTGTAACATGGATACTACAAATGGAGCAATATTTTGATCTCCATAATGTGAAAAACACACAAAAGGTACGCATTGCAACTTTACATTTAGAAAAAAATACATTTGTATGGTATTAATGGACTTTTCTCATAAAAAAATTGCCACTTGGTCAATTTTACGGAGGAAAATGATAGCATTATGAAGATACAAGAAACACCTTCTTCATCATTTATTAAACCTTCTCAAACAAAAGGAGGGTTTAGTGAGAGGCTGTTGGACTTACAAAATCGAATATAAGATGCTTGATATTCCCGAGAGGAACACAAGATTGGTCTCTTCATAGGTACTTTAAAGGATAATATCCAACATGAAGTTAAGGTTTTGGAACCTGATTCATTGGAGAAGGCATTCAAGTTGGCAAGAAAAATTGAATGTAAAATTATGGCGACAAGGAAGCCTACCACTCACTTCTATAAAGAAGGAAGTTTTGCTACGCCTAGATTTCCACAACCTACAAGGTTGACGCCACAAAAATTGGAAGAAAAAAGAGAAAAAGGGCTTTGCTACAGTTGTGATAGAAAATACACTAAAGATCTCAAATGCAGAAAATCTTTATTATTGTGAGAGAAGAAGAAAATGAAACAGAGATATACACAGGATTTAGCCTAGAAGAGAATAAATGGTCAAATATCATATCCATTGGCATGAATTACCACTCCTCAACCTCTCAAGATAGAAGGACATATCAAGAAGAAAAAGGTAATATTGTTGATTGATTCGGGTAGTACCCATAATTTTATTCATTGTAAGGTAGCCAAGGAATTGAATTGTTTCCTATGCCCAGCACCAGAATGTTAAGTGATGGTTGCAAATGGAGGAACTATGAGTTAACAAGAAAAAATTGCCATAATATCAAGCTAAACATGGGGGAATATGTATTGAATATTCCGATGCTCCATTCTATAGGAGGTTCGATGTTGTATTGGAGATACGATGGTTACAATCTTTGGGATGGTGGCACCAGTGCCTCAGAACTTTTCTTGAAATTTTTTCGGAAAAGGAAAGGAATTCGAATTACGAGGTAATGCCGGAAACCGGATAGATGACGTACTTTCTTGAGATTGGACCCCAAGGAGGGATGGTCAACTATAAGGGTGGCTCTGGTCATATTCCCTTTCCTTTTTCCCACGTGGTCCTTTATCCTTCTTTGTATTATTTATCAATTTCAAAGGAATTGGCAATGAAACATATTCACAACTTTATAGTAGACCCATCCATAGTAAATTACTATGCAATAGAATTTCTCCTTTTCTGGAATATTATTTATCAAATTCACGGAATTTGATAAATAAATATTATTTGGTAAACCGATACTTATGGACTTAGATTTATCTCCGACCTTCATACTCTTTCATCCCTTTGCAATAATATTGTGACCCGACGGGATTTTATATTAATCGACAAAATTTTACGAACAAAGACTTTATAATGAACCCGAGGCTCTAGGGCCCACCCCTCTATCCAATATTCAATCAAACAAGTACACCGTACCTCTTTTATCATCTGCACACTTTGATTATCCTCTGGGCAAGTTCAATGAGCACCCACCATTGGATAGCCCTCCTCTAGATCAACGACCCGTATGCATTTCGCTCGGTGTCCAACGTCGATCTTTAACGCGTGAAGGCACATGTTAACGGGTGGTTTTGGAATAGTGGCCCAAGCCACGTGTCCAACAGTCTATGGAATCGCTCGCCCTCCAGACAATACCACTTATGGTCGAAAGGTGGTGCGAAATGGGGCAATCCACCTTTGTAACTCCGCCGTGGTTTTGCTACAGAGCTCAATCAAGGTTAAACCGGTTGCGTTCTCCGCTGTAATCCTCCGTTCATTAACTAAATCCTGACCCCGGTTAGGAACTCCATAAACAAACGTAAGTTTTCTTTTTAATTAACGGGATTTCTATTACTATACCGGATTTCTTCTATGAGTGGAGACTTATTCCACAGCGCGTGTTCAACAATCTTGAGGGAAACGATAACCAAAGATATACATAATCTATCCAATAGTTCAGCTCAACAATTGTATACACAAAGAGTCAATCATTTCACAACTAAACAACCTCTTCACAATTAAGGATTGGGACAGTTCAACGACGAAATAAACACAAAAATCGTTTAATTGGAAACAACTGTTAGCACAGAGTTTTATTGCCAAAATTTCTCTTCGTCCTTCCCCCCCTTTTTTCCTTACATCCGGAGGCATACACTTATATACATAAACATATGACTCTTCGGTTCCTCTATGAGGACCATTCTAGAAATCAAAGGTCTAATTACAATTTAATTAAATATCTGAACTGGCAGATGGATGAAATCCAATTGTTCGAATACTACAACTCTAACTACTCTGAAATGAAATGGTCAGCTGAGGTATTGACACCTAGCTGTTACAATTTTGATGATTTCAAAACCTCCTAGCCACAACATGTGGACAAAACCTCCTACATTGTTGGCTAGTGTCTAATGCCCCTGCATCAGACTCCTGAGGGCAATTTTCTTCATGGGCTCCTGTCCATGAGCTCTTTCACTGATCTGCCTATCTTCTGCAACATTTCTTCAGTCATCCAAGTGGCATCTTCCTCTGGCTTATCCTTCCATTTGATCAAGTACTGAAAGTACTCTTGTCCTTTGGTCCTTCTGAGCACCCCTTTATCCAATATCTTCTCTGGTTGTAATGGCTGTGCTGGAGGTAGCTGCTCTTTCCACTCAATCTGTTCCTTGTCTGGTGATCTTTCCTCTGTTACATCATCTTCATACTTGTACAAATCTGCAACATTAAAAATGGGAGATATTCCAACATTAGGTGGCAATTCAATCTCATAAGCATTTGCAGAAAACTTTCTAAGTATCCTGTATGGCCCAATCTTTTTGTACTTCAACTTGTTGTACT
This sequence comes from Pinus albicaulis, assembly GCA_034641835.2. Classification (NCBI taxonomy): domain Eukaryota; kingdom Viridiplantae; phylum Streptophyta; class Pinopsida; order Pinales; family Pinaceae; genus Pinus; species Pinus albicaulis. The sequence continues at coordinate 442,552,762 of CM076572.1, read as the reverse complement.
GCTTCTTTGGGAACCTCTCCTTTCTCAAGTGTGCCAAAACCTGATCTCCTACTTCAAAATGAACTTCTTTTCTGCTCAAGTCTGCTCTGCTCTTATATTTGATGCTGCTGCCTTGTAATTGTTGTTTCACTTGTTCATGTGTAACTGGATCTGAAGCAAGATTCCTCTACATCTCCTTGTGCTCTTCCCAGTTTCTTAACTACGATATTCCTCTGGGGTGCATCCACCAACGATAACAGAAGTAGGTCTCCACTTTGTCGGTTTGGTGGTCATTGTATGCATGATACTGTGAGGCAAAATATGAGTCTGCCCCATACAGGATGTTCTCTGCACCATTCTCAACAAATTTCCCAGAATCCTATTCACTACCTCAGTCTGTCCATCAGTCTGGGGATGATAAGTTGAGCTGAAACTTAGTTTGGTGCCAAGTTTCTTCCACAGTGTCCTCCAAAAGTGCCCCACAAATCTGGTGTCTCTGTCTAAAACAATGCTCCTGGGTAACCCATGCAATCTAACAACTTCTTTGAAAAGCAAGTTCGCAACATGGGTGGCATCACTAGTTTTATAACATGGAATAAAATGTGCCATTTTGGAGAATCTGTCCACCACAAAAAGGACTGCATCATTCCCTCTTTGGGTTTTGGGAAATCCTAGAACTAAGTCCATACTCACCATGTCCCAAGGCATGTTTGGAATAGGCAAGGGAGTGTACAATCCTGCATTCTGGCTCCTTCCTTTAGCATACTGACAGATCTTGCAATTCTTCACAAACTTATCCACTTCTGTTCTCATCCTGGGCTAGAAATAAAAGTGACTCAGTTGTTCATAAGTCTTATCAGTACCAAAGTGTCCAGCAAGTCCTCCACTATGCTTCTCCTTGATCAAATTTTCTCTCATGGAACATTTTGGTACACACAGTTGGTTCTTTCTGAATAACAAGTCTTCCTGCAGAAAATAATCCAGCCACTGGCTTCTGTCTGTTAAAAAAGGGTTACTACATGCCTCAAATGCTTCTTTAAAATTAGGATCTATTTTATACAATGCTTTGAGAAAATCAAATCCTACAACCTCAAAATTATTCTCTTGAACAAGCAAGTGTCTCCTACTCAAAGCATCAGCTACTCTATTGGCTTGGCCGCTTATATGTTTCAAAATAAAATTAAAACCTTGGAGATACTCAACCCATTTAGCATGCTTATGTTTCAACAGAACAACAATAGATGTCTTTCGTATGAGTTTGGAATCTGGCAAATACAGGGTTACTGTATAATCATGTCTCTGGCTATTAATTACTGGTGGTCACTTAAAATTCCTTCTCATAAAAGGAATAATTTCTTTTGGTGTCATTCATATTTTCACTTAAATATGCCACAGGCCTATCATATTGACTCAACACAGCTCCAATCTCCTCTCCACTGGCATCACATTTTACTTGAAATGGTTTTGTAAAATCAGGCAGAATCAACACAAGTTTTTCAGTTATCTTTTTCTTCAAAATTTTAAAATTTATTTCTGCTTCAGCAGTCCACTTAAATGGTTGTTTTCTCTTCTTTATTGTTTCAATTATGGGTGCATTAATCTTACTGAAGTTTCTTATAAACTTCCTGTAAAAACTAGCAAGTCCATGGAAACTTCTTACCTCAAAAACATTCCTGGGTGAAGGCCACTCCACAATTGCCTTAACCTTTTCTGGGTCCATCTTCAATCCTTCTGCAGAAACAACAAAACCCAAATAAACCAACTCTTCTTTCATGAATGAGAATTTCTTCAAATTTATCAGCAGCTTCTCTTGGTGCAGCTTCTTCGAAACATGATTAAGATGCCTTAAATGTTCTTCTTTAGTTCTGCTGAAAACTAATATATCATCTAAATATACTATGACAAATTTACCAATGAATTCCTTCAATACTTCATTCATAAGTCTCATGAAAGTGCTGGGTGCATTTGACAACCCAAAAGGCATTACCATCCATTCATACAGTCCTTCATTTGTTTTAAAGGCAGTTTTCCACTCATCACCCTCTCTTATTCTAATATGATGGTATCCACTCTTCAAATCTATCTTTGAGAAATATTTAGCACCACTCAAACAGTCCATTAAATCTTCAATTCTGGGCAAAGGGAATCTGTACCTGATTGTGATCTTATTGATTGCTCTGGAATCAGTACACATCCTCCATCCTCCATCTTTCTTTGGGCTCAAAACTGCTGGTACAACACATGGACTCAAAATTTCTCTAATCAGTCCTTTGTCCACCAATTCCTGTACTTGTCTCTTGATTTCTTCATTTTCTTTGGGAGTCATTCTGTAGGCTGCCTTATTTGGCAGATTCGAACTAGGGATAAAATCTATCTGATGGCTGATCTTCCTCACAGGTGGCAGCTCATCAGGTAAATCATCTACAACAATGTCACAGTAATTGTCTAACATCTCTTGTATCTCTACTGGTAAATCAGAAATCTTTGTAGAAGTAAGAACTACCTTAGGTTTGCAGACCAAAGCAAAGCTTACCCTTCATCTTCTATCTACTGCAGATATTCCTTTCCGCTCAGCAACAAGGTCTTTGGATCAATCACTCTACTGGATGGTTCTCCTTCTTCCATGGGTATCAATGTATGGTGTACCCCATCCTTGAATAACTTGTAAGTGTTCTTCTTGCCATCATGCACTGTTGCTCTGTCAAACTGCCAAGGTATACCCAGCAGTATATGACACACATCCATGGGCATTACATCACACAAGACTTTGTCCTTGTACTTTCCCATTTGCAGCTCTATTTCACACTGTTCTTTCACAACTAGCTGGTGCCCTTTGTGCAGCCAGGACACCTTGTAGAGAGTTGGATGCTCCCTAGTCCTCAACTTCAACTTTTCTATCACCTCAGTGGAAACTAGATTTTCTGTGCTGCCACTATCAATGACTAGCTGGCAGCATTTCCCTTGGACTTTGCATATGCTCCTAAACAAAGTCTTCCTTTGTGCAGGCTCAGTGACCTCTTTAGCTTGCTTCAACAGAACGTTATTCACCACCAAGGATTCTCCTCTTTCTGGAAGAATGTCTTCTTCAATTTCCACCTCCTTTTCAGCCTGGGCAACAACAACAGTCCTTGGGCCAGCACCCACATTCTCTAGGCATTCATAGTGCTTGTGTCCCACTTCCTGACATCTATAGCACCTCAATTCTCTACTTCTGCCTCTGTCTCTGCCTCTTCTTCCTTTTCCTCTGTAAGAACCCCTTCTGCCCCTTGCATCATCCTCTGTAGATGCATTCTGAGGTGAGCTACTATTAGCTCCATCCTTGGGTGTAGCAGGCTTTCCTCTACCACTCTGACTTCCCTTCCCACGGAAAGTACCCCTCTTCTTGGCAGACTGTTTCCTCAGGAGTTTCTCCTCTGCTTTCAAGGCCATCTGATAGGCCTCTTCCACTGTCTTGGGAGACAGAAGACCAATCTCATCTTGGATCTCCAGCTTGAGACCATTCACATATCTGGCAGTCTTCTCTGGTGTATCTTGAAATTGCCCAACTCTTATGCTTACTCTGTAGAATTCCTCTGTGTACTCTTTTACTGTCAGCAACCTCTGTCTCAGGTTCTGCATTTGTCTATACAATGTCAGCTGGTAATCACTAGGCAGGAATTTACCTTTCAACTTGGCCATCATCCTGGTCCAGCTCTTGATAGGTTTCTTGCCAACTCTCCTCCTCTCTGCCTGCTCTCCATCCCACCAAAGTGCAGCATGTCCCTTCAGCTTTGTTACTGCAAACTTGACTTTTTTATCTTCACTTATTTCTTCATAATCAAAGCACTTGCTTAATTCATTTATCTAGTCCACCAGGTCCTCTGGATTCAGTCCTCTTGCATAGCTTGACACTTCAATCCTGGGCTTAACTGCAGACCCCAGAATAGTCCTAAGGAGCCTCATGTCAGGAGGAATTTCAACATTTTCTTCTGCTTCTTCTGTCTCAGGTTCGCTGATGTCTTCAGGATCTTTGGGCTGTCTTTGCTCCATGGCATCTATTCTGGCCTTGACCCTCTGCAACATCCCCAACACCTCAACGTTGGCAACAGGTCTCCTTCTGCCAGCACCTCTACCAACTCGGACCGCCATGTCAGCAAAACAACTTCAGACGGGCTCTGATACCACTAATGACGCAGCAACACTGAGATTGGACCCCAAGGAGGGATGGTCAACTATAAGGGTGGCTCTGGTCATATTCCCTTTCCTTTTTCCCACGTGGTCCTTTATCCTTCTTTGTATTATTTATCAATTTCAAAGGAATTGGAAATGAAACATATTCGCAACTTTATAGTAGACCCATCCACAATAAATTACTGTGCAATAGACTTTCTCCTTTTCTGGAATATTATTTATCAAATTCACGGAATTTGATAAATAAATATTATTTGGTAAACCGATACTTATGGACTTAGATTTATCTCCGACCTTCATACTATTTCATCCCTTTGCAATAATATTGTGACCCGACGGGATTTTATATTAATCGCCAACACTTTACGAACAAAGACTTTATAATGAACTCGAGGCTCTAGGGCCCACCCCTCTGTCCAATAGTCAATCAAACACGTACACCGTACCTCTCTTATCGTCTGCACACTTTGATTATCCTCCAGGCAAGTTCAACGAGCACCCACCATTGGATAGCCCTCCTCTAGATCAACGACCCGTATGCATTTCGCTCGGCGTCCAACATCGATATTTAACGCGTGAAGGCGCAAGTTAACGGGTGGTTTTGGAACAGTGGCCCAAGCCACGTGTCCAACAGTCTATGGAATCGCTCACCCTCCAGACAATACTGCTTATGGTCGAAAGGTGGTGCGAAATGGGGCAATCCGCCTTTGTAACTCCATCATGGTTTTGCTACAGATCTCAATCAAGGTTAAACCGATTGCGTTCTCCGCCGTAATCCTCCGTTCATTAACTAAATCCTGACCCCGGTTAGGAACTCCATAAACAAACGTAAGTTTTCTTTTTAATTAACATGATTTCTATTACCATACCAGATTTCTTCTATGAGTGGAGACTTATTCCACAGCGCCTGTTCAACAATCTTGAGGGAAACGATAACCAGAGATATACAGAATCTATTCAATAGTTCAGCTCAACAATTGTATACGCATAGAGTCAATCATTTCACAACTAAACAACCTCTTCCCAATTAAGGATTGGGATAGTTCAACGACGAAATGAACACAGAAATCGTTTAATTGGAAACAACTCTTAGCACAGAGTTTTATTGCCAAAATTTCTCTTCGTCCTTCCCCCCCTTTTTTCCTTACATCCGGAGGCATACACTTATATACATAAACATATGACTCTTTGGTTCCTCTGTGAAGACCGTTCTAGAAATCAAAGGTCTAATTACAATTTAATTAAATATCTGAACTAACAGATGGATGAAATGCAACTGTTCGACTGCTACAACTCTAACTACTCTGAAATGAAATGGTCAGCTGAGGTATTGACACCTAGCTATTACAATTTTGATGATTTCAAAACCTCCTAGCCACAACATGTGGAAAAAACCTCCTACATTGCTAGCTAGTGTCTAATGCCCCTGCATCAAAAGATAATAAGCTCTAATGTCATGACAAAGCTTCTAAAGAAAGAAAAATGAGGCGTAGTTGCACAATTATGCTCACTAGAAGTTCCAACATCAAAATCATCTATTTTTGCAGATCTCCAACAAGTCTTGGACAATCATTCCAAGGTGTTTGAAACTCCGAAAGGACTCCCACCTATTCGTGATCGTGATCATGATCATGCTATTCATTTGATTCCAGGAAGTGTACCTCCAAAAATCAGGCCTTATATATATCCTTATGTCCAAAAGAGCGAAATTGAACGTATGATTGCAGAAATGTTAGAGGCAGGTATAATTCAACCTAGTCAAGGTTTTTTCTCTGCTCCTGTAGTATTGGTACACAAGAATGATGGATCATGGCGCATGTGTCCGGATTATAAGGAGCTCAATAAGCTCACCATTAAAGATAAATTTCCCATTCTTGTGATTGATGAATTACATGGAGCAATTTATTTTACCAAGTTGGATCTTCATTCAGGATATCGTCAAATTAGAATGAAGACTGAAGATATTCCAAAAACATCATTTCGAACTCATGAGGGTCATTATGAATTTTTGGTCATGCCTTTTGGCCTTACCAATGCACCTTCTACATTTCAAGGGTTGATGAATTCCATTTTCAAACCCTTCCTTAGAAAATTTGTGCTATATTTTTTTGATGATATACTAATCTACAACAGGTCTTGGAAGGATCATGTTGAACATGTTGACAGGGTGCTCAAACTATTGTAGGAGAAATTTTTTTATGCAAAAACATCCAAATGTTTCTTTGGACTACAAGAGGTGGAATATCTGGGTCATATTATATCTCACGAGGGTGTTAAGGTAGACCCTAACAAAATTAAAGCCATTAAGGAATGGAAAGTCCCCACAACCATAAAGCAGTTGCGAGGATTTCTCGGGTTAACAGGGTATTATTGCAATTTTGTTAAGAATTATGGGAGAATAGCAGCACCTCTAACAACATTATTGAAGAAAGATGCATTTTCATGGACTCCTGAAGCAACTAAGGCCTTTGAACATCTTAAAGAGGCAATGTGCCTAGCACCGGTCTTAGCTACGCCAGACTTCACAAAAACCTTTATTGTGGAATCTGATGCCTCAGGAAATGGAATTGGTGCAGTTTTAATGTAGGAAGGAAGACCCATTGCTTTTGAAAGTCGTCCAATCAAAGGAAAGTATTTACAAAAACCTATTTATGAGAAGGAAATGTTAGAAATATTGCATGCACTAAAGAAATGGCGAACTTACCTAATGGGAAGACACTTCAAGGTAAAAAATGATCATGATAGTCTTAAACACTTTTTGGAACAAAGAATATCTTTAGAAGAGTAGCAAAAATGGGTCACAAAGATGTTGGGTTATGACCTTGAAATAATCTACAAAAAAGGAAAGCTTAATGTTGTTGCAGATGCACTCTCAAGAAAGAATGAAGAGGTGGAAGCATTGCTTTGTGCCATTTCTATTATCCAACCAGATTGGATAACCGAAACAAGAGATGAATGGAAGAAGGACAAAGATGTATGGACACTCATTCAAAATTTGCAGCAAGATCCTAGTACATCTGATACATTTAGTTGGAAAAATGATTCCTTATGGTACAAAGATCGCTTATATCTTTGTAAGAATTCCCAAATAAAACAAAAGATTCTTCTGGAATTGCACACTTCTCATTTAGGAGGACACTCAGGATTTTTAAAAACTTACCACAGGGTGAAGAAAGAATTTTTTTGGGATGGCCTTAAATCTGATATTCGAAAGTTTGTGGCGGAATGTTTGGTTTCCCAACAGAATAAAGTGGAAACAATTAAGACCCCAGGACTTCTACAACCTTTATCCATTCCAGGTCAACGTTGGGAGGAGATTTCAATGGATTTTATCACGGGTTTACCTAAGTCCGAAGGAAAGAGTGTCATCATGGTGGTAGTTGATAGACTTACCAAGTATGCACACTTTTGTGCATTATCTCATCCATTTAAAGCAAGTATAGTTGCTACTACATTTATGGACACAATTCAAAAGCTACATGGACACCCAAGGGTTATTGTGAGCGACAGAGATCCCATTTTTACTGGAAATTTTTGGACGGAGTTATTTTCTTGTTTGGGTACTCAATTAGCTCATAGCCCATCTTATCATCCTCAATCTGATGGTCAAATTGAGATAGTAAATAAATGTTTGGAAGGATATCTTCGTTGTTTTGTATCTGATAAACAAAGACAATGGGTCAAGTGGTTACCTCTCGCTGAATGGTGGTATAACACTTTCTTCCATACTGCAACAAAAATGATCCCATTTATGGCACTTTATGGATATCATCCACCATCCATCACATCATATTTAATAGAAAATTCAAAGGTTAAAGCAGTGGAAGATCACATCGAGCATCAACAAGAAGTTCTCCAACTCTTAAAGGATAACTTGAATTTGGCACAAAATCGAATGAAACAACAGACAGATAAACATCGCAGCGAGAGAAGTTTTGATATAGGAGACTAGGTATTTTTATGGCTACAACCATAAAACAAATGTCCCTCAAGCAAGCTAAGAAGGATAATAAATTATCGCCAAAGTACTATGGTCCTTACAAGGTGTTGCAAAAGATTGGTACTATGGCATACAAATTGGAGCTTCCCACTTCTTCACGAGTGCATCCAGTTTTCCATCTTTGATGCTTAAAGAAGGTTATAGGTGAAAATATTCCGGTTCAAACAATATTGCTAGAACTTGATGAGGAAGGAAAAGTCATATTGGAACCTGAAGCGGTCACGAAAACAAGAACTCGACAACTACGGAATCGATCAATTTCAGAGTATCTCATCAAGTGGAAGAACTTACCCACTGAAGATTCTACATGGGAGGATGAGAATTTTATACAGAAGCACCTAGAGATACTCAAGAATTGAGGACAACACTTTTTTGAAGGAGAGGGGCATGTTATGTCCCTATATTACTAGTATAGTCCCTTATTATTGTTAGTGTAACCCCCTTATTGTTATTATTTTACCCCTGTAACCCCCATATTGTTATTATTGTGCCCTTAAATTATCATTGTTAGCCTGGCTAGGATTACATTGTGGCCCCACTAATATTATATTATGGCCCCATGGACTTCTATATATAGAAAGGAGGTTTTGTAATTTGTATCATCCAAGAATTGTTCATTCATGTAATGCATTGGAGGTTGCCCCCTCGAAGTGGCTTATTTATAAGGCGTTGATATCTCTTTTCTTTTATTTTTGGAGTTGGTTTCACAACATATAATCCTACTAATGGATAAAAAAGTTACAAAATTGAAAACTGGGAGAATTGATGGAGTGGGAGTGGGGTAGCCAGAACCCTAGCCACCCTAGCCCCTGGTTCGTGCCTCCCTGCCATGGAGCCATGGATATTCTCTTGTCTCCATGTAGAGAATTGCGGTCTTATGCTCGTGTTCTCTCTGCATGGAGATTTGTTGTGCGTTTCATGCTGCCTCTGTCAATTTTGATGTTGGATGTCGTCATTTATCTTTTCACTACTTCCATTTTAGCCATGATTTTTGTTACATTTTGACTATTCTTTGGAGTTGTCGATGGGTCTCTTGCTGGGCTATGTGGCATGTTTTTTGTTGTCGGGGGTCCTTGCTCACCATCACATGATCCCAATGACAATATTATTTTTTCTTGTTTCCCTTTTTGGGATCGTTGTAGTGGATTAAGGGTGATCTATGCCATGTCAATGTGTTCCTCTACATAAACTCTTATTTTTTAGGTTTTTTTGAACCTTTTATCATGTTTTATTTCCATGTCTTGTTAATTTCAACGACCCATTTTGGGTTTTTTTTTGTGTGGACCTATAGGGCCAGTTTTCTGGATTTTTTGTTGGCCCTTCATGGTTTCATTGGTTGTAGAATGTTTTTCTCAGCCCTCATGTTCTGCAATGCAGAAACACATATGAAAAATGTAATATTTTCATCTTTGATGAATAAAATTACGCGTCATTTTTCTATGGAAAAAATAAGTATAATCCTACTAAAGGCTATAGGACAACTTCATTATAAGCTTGTGTTGGATGCTTAAGTTAACAAGTTTTGGGGACTCAAATCAAGGAAATAAACCTAGATATTCCATATATTGTGTCTATAAACCTTTGTACATGCCCAAGGATTTATTTTCTTGGTCTCTAATCCATTGGTTGGTTCACCTTGGTATACCCTATCCAATAATTCTTCTAAATTTTCAGTGAAAGAGCACCAATTGCATTGTATAGTTTAGTTTCTAAGCTAAATAAGTTTGGCATTGTTTCACTAAATTCTGTGGCCATTTCCTCCATATCCCCATTTCATGGGAAGTCACTCTAATAAGAAACAAAATTATATGGGTTGATTAATTCCACATTAGTGCAAGTAATAAGATTACACTGTTACATATTATTTGGAATAAACTGAACAATTCCATATTTTATTAGGAAGGGTTTATGCATTTTTTTCTCTATAATGTATTTATCTAATATATACAAATATTATATAATTTTAAAATGTTTATTTGAATATGAAATACTTGATATAAATTTAGGAGTATTGGGGGGAATCCCTTGCATCATGATTAAATAGTATTCATCAAATATTCATGCCATTCTACTCATTTGAAACAAGTATTGAAATTTTACACTAATTTAACTAATAGAGTTGGTTAGCTTATTTGTAAAAGGTAAGTAGGAGAATCACCATAATTTTCCATGTATATATCTTCCATGACACTATAATGATTCTCCCATTTCATTTTAGATGCCATGAAATTATGTGAAAATGTTGAGCATGATAAAATAGTTTTAGATATGCTATACTAATTGTAGAGCCTGTCATTAATGGTTAGGGGATGCCCCATAAGATAAACATGATCCCCCATTTTACAAGTCCCATTTCATTGAAATATTAATAATTTACTATCATGGCTTGATGCGTTGTAAGGAAATGCTTCATTATTTTTTATGGTTACGTGCTAACTTACCTATAATAATTTTTAGTTTTATTGATGCTCAATTGGAAACATTGATAACTTTTATGCTTTTGGGTAGTTTTGATCATTATTATAGTTTCACTATGTAATAACACTTTAAAGATATAAAAGACAATATGCCATGAAAATTTCTAGGTTAAACCCTTAAACATCAAAATATATCCAATACATTCACCACGAACAACACAAGGATACAAAGAGAAGAAACCTTGAGCTAAGGTAACACCATCAAATACTTCTTATGGAAGGAATAACTCCACAAGCCATGTGTTTTCTACGAGACAATACAATTAAACACATATATAATACAATGATACTCATGAATATTTATACTTTCTTATGACTATTCCTGGGATTCTTGTGCAAAATACCCCTTCTATTTTTATTTTATTTCCTTTTAATTACAAAGTAGTCATATTCCATTTTTATGGACTCATTACATAAATATCCCTTTGCATACCTCCCTAGGTACCCCATATTATTCTCCCTAGGTAAATTACATTCCATCCTCCATGTCATGTTTAGTCCTCGAAACATGGGAAGAAACCATATAATATGACCTATTGAACAATGTATCCAACTAGCACGATGCATGAGTGTCTATCCATTCTAATGAAATGTGGGGATGGGGTTAAGTGTATCCTTTCCTTGATCTTGATTCTAGTATATTCTTTAGGTCCCTATCTTCGTTGCACCCATTTAATATTTCCATGTATTAATTTTATTCCTCCATGTGCCTCCATATAAATTTCCTTTCCTTTTCCATGTTGATCCTTGATGTCTGTAGTAAAATTTCAAATACATAAGATATCATCTACTACAAAAAATTAAAAGATAAACCCTTAAACACCATAATATATCCAAGATATTTATCATGAAAAATATAAGAATGTAAAGAGAAGAACCTTTGAGGTAGGGTAACACCATAAAATGATACTTATGGAAGGAATCACTCCACAAGTCATGCTTTCTATAAGAAAATACAATTCAATACACATCCAACTAATGATACTCATATGTATTTATATTTTCTCATAAGTATTCCTAGGGGTATTATGGAAAATACCCCTTATTATTATTTTTTTCCTTTTAATTATAAAGTGGTCATATTCCATTATTATGGCCACACTAAATTCATTATCCCCTTGGGTATCTCCCTAGGCACCCCATTTTATCCTACCTAGGTATAATACATACTATCCTTGTTTGTTTTAGCTTATGGTGATTAGCACCTAACACGCCTTGTTTTTTGAAATGCCCAATGAGTATATGATTTTTATAATAGTATTAAAATAAACCATTGGATATAAAATAAAAATAAGTTAACAAATATAGTGAAAGAAGCACAAGGTAAAATATGAGAATATTCCCCTTACTACTTATAGAAGGAGGGAAAATAACTCACTTTGGTGAAATAGTGTTAACTAGTCTACATTTTTTAGCACCTAAGATTATGAATATTACCATGTTAATTTTCTAAAATAGGTGGCCATTAAAAATCATGTACAAAACAATCACAAGAACCCAATATCTAATTATATAGAGTGCATAGGTGCTTGTATGCTAGTGTTAAAATCAATTAAAAATTAACTAATGCAGTGAGGAATTGAGAGTTACAGGAAAAAGGTAAGAGATGTCAACCATTTTTATTTCTTATTCATATAAACACCAATTTATTCCTACAATCTGTGTACATTCCTACTTTGCGCTATGAATATGAATATGCATTTTCTATTTCACCACTCGACTCAACTTGTTATTCTTCAAAGTTGTTGACATTCTCTTTGGATCATACATCCATTCTCCTCAACTCCACGATATTTTCCCTCCTTTTTTTTAATCCTCCCTTTGTTCCTTTCTCTTCAATGTCAAATTGGAAGTTGAATAGTTGTAGTAGTTTAACTTTTTCATCTGTTTCCCAAACCAATTATTGTTTCCTCACATAGATGGCCCACCAATTTTCCATGAAGTCCTTGCAATACACTTTGAATCACAACAAAGTATGATCCATAGTGTTACAACAGAGTTGCAACACTGTAGTAGCAAGGTGGAGCCATAATACTCTTATTTCATCCTCTAAAATACTAATTGAAAAACAATAAATGTGGATTTCTCTATGAAAAATTTGCTCCTACATCATACATCCTTGGTAAGAAAAACAAGAGGTTCCAACTCATGCAGATGAGACTGTAGAAGTTATAGAGGAGGAGTGCCCTCATATGTGTGCTAGTATTTTTTTAGAAACCCATGATGCAACCTTGGAACCTCTATTTATCCATTTAACCAAATATTCATAATATGCCTTATTCCGAGTCCTTTTGCTATTCCTATTCACTAAGACTCACTCTAATTCTTTAGTTGGCTTGACAAAAATTTGTTTCTTCCACTTATCTAGGGTACCTTCTTCATCACCCCCCTTGCACAAGTCTGCGAAATTGAATATTGAGGAAATGTCAAAATTATATTATAAATCCAACTTATAGGCATTATTAAATATCTTGTGGTCATGTTATAATTTTCTTGTACTTGAGTTTACTATATCACCTCTTGGAAATTATTTCTTTATTTAAATGCACTATCACTAGGTCTCCTTCTTCAAATTCCATTTGTCTTCTTCATAGATCTACCCCTTAATTATTTTTGGCATTTCTTTATTGTAGCTTTAGTTTGAATTTCTCATACATTTCCTACATGTCCTATGCAAACTCACTTGCCTCAACACTATTTCTATCCTTTAGATTTTCCAACTTAACCAAATCCACTACTCTGTTTAATTACCTGCCATAAACAATCTGAAATTAACTCTTTCCATTAGACCGATTGATTGAATTTTTGTGAGTGAATTTAGGCCAAAACCAAATCCCATTATCCTATTTTTTATCCACTCAAACTCCTCAAAAAATTCCCAATACTTTGATTAACCACCTTGACCTATCCATACATGTGTGGATGGTATGTGGAACTACACAACAACTTAGAACCCATTTTCTTCCAAAGTACCCTAAAAAAATGTCCAAGGAATCTTGCTTCTCTATTGAAAGTAATTCTCGATAGTTCATGTAGTCTCACAATTTCTCGAAAGAACAAAATAAACACTTCAATAAAATCATTGGTTTTCTTTCATGGAATGAAATGTGCCATCTTAAAAACCCATTTGCTATAACCATTTTTATTTCTTATTCATATAAACACCAATTTATTCCTACAATCTATGTACATTCCTACTTTGTGATATGAATCTGCATATGCATTGTCTATTTCACCACCAAAATCAACTTGCTATTATTATATTTGGCTCATACATCCATTCTCCTCAACTATAGGATATTTTATCTCATTTCTTTTTATCCTCCCTTTGTTCCTTTCTCTTCAATGTCAAATTGGAATTTGGATAGTCAAAGTAGTTCAACTTTGTCATCCGTTTCCAAAACCAAATTTTTTTTTTCCCATATATGGAACACCAATTTTCCTTGAAGTCATTGCAAGACACTTTGGATCACAACAAAGTATGATCCATAGTGTTATAGTGGAATTGAAACACTGTGGTGGCAAGGTGAGGTTATAATACTCTTATTTCATCCTCTAAACTATTAATTGAAAAAAATCAACGTGGATTGCTCTATGCGAAAGTTGCTCTAGCATCAAACATCCTTGGTAAGAAAAACATGACCTTCCTACTCATGCAAATGAAATTGTATAAGTTATAGAGGAGGAGTGCCCTTATAGGTGTGCTAGTTATTTTTTAGAAACCCATGATGAATCCTTGGAACCTCTATTTATCCATTTAACGAAATATTCATAATACCCCATTTGCTGAGTCCTTTTGTTAACCCTCTTCACTTAGATTCACACTAGTTATTTAGTTGGCTTGCCAAAAAATTGTTTCTTCCGCTCATCTAGTGTACCTTTTTCAACACCACCCCCCACCCCCGCGCACAAGTATACAACATAGAATATCAAGGAAAATTCAAAATTCTCTTGTAACTCCAACTTATAGGCATTATTAAAAATCTTTTTGTCATGCTCTAATTTTCTTGTATTTGAGTTTACTATATTACCTATAGGAAATTCTTTCTTTATTTAAATGCACTATAACTAGGATTCCTTCTTCAAACTCCTTTTGTCTTCTTCATAGATCTACCCCTTAATTATATTTTAAATTTATTTATTTAGCTTTAGTTTGAATTGCTCATGCATTTCCTAAATGTCCTTTGCAAACTCACTTGCATAAACACTCTTTATATCCTCTATATTTTCCAACTTAACCGAATCTACTACTTTGTTTAATTAATTGCCATAAACAATTTGAAATGAGCTCTTTCCATTAGAACTATTGATTGAATTGTTGTGAGTGAATTTAGCCTAGGCCAAAACCAAATCTCATTATCCTATTTTTTATCCACTCAAACTCCTTAACAAATTCCCAAGGCTTTGATTAACCACCTTGACCTATCCATTCATTTGTAGATGGTATGTGGAACTACACAACAACTTAGAACCCATTTTCTTCCAATGAACCTCCAATAATTTCCAAGGAATCTTGCATCTCTATCAAAAGTAGTACTTTATATTCCATGTAGTCTCACAATTTACCGAAAGAACAAAATAAAAACTTCAATAACATCATTGGTTTTCTTTCATGGTATGAAATGTGTCATCTTCGAAACATGCCTGCTACAACGATTTTTATTGCTTATTCGTATAACACCAATTTATTCCTACAATATGTGTACATTACTACTTTGTGCTGTGAATCAACATATGCATTGTTTGTTTCACCACCATACTCAAATTTCTATTCTTCAAAGTTTTTCATCTTCTTTTTGGCTCGTACATCCATTCTCCTCAGCTCCACAATATTTTCTATATATTTTTTTATCCTCCCTTTGTTCCTTTATCTTCAATTTCAAATTGGATGTTGGATAGTTGCAATAGTTCAAATTTTTCATCCATTTCCCAAACCAATTATTGTTTCCTCACATATATGACCCACCAATTTTCCATGAAGTCCTTGTAAGACACTTTGAATCGCAACAAAGTATGATCCATAGTGTTATAGCGGATTTACAACACTATATTATCAAGGTGGACTTATAATACTCTTATTTCATCCTCTAAACTACTAATTAAAAAATAATCATTGTGGATTTCTCTATGCCAAAGTTTCTCCCGCATCATCCATCCTTGGTAAGAAAAAAATGAACTTCCAGCTCATGCGGATGAAACTGTAGAATTTACAGAGGAGGAGTACCCTCATAAGTGCGTTAGTTATTTTTTAGAAACCCATGATGCATCCTTGGAACCTCTATTTATCCATTTAAACATATGCTCATAATATCCCTTATTCTGAGTTCTTTTTCTAATCCTCTTCACTAAGACTCGCTTTAATTCTTTAGTTGGATTGACAAAAAAATATTTTTTCCACTCATCTAGGGTACCTTCTTCATCACCCCCCCTGCACAAGTCTTCAACATTGAATATTGAGGAAATTCAAAATTTCTCTTGTAATTCCAACTTATAGGCATTATTAAAAATCTTTTGGTCTTGGTCTAATTTTCTTGTATTTGAGTTTACTATATTACCTCTAGGAAATTTTTCCTTATTTAAATGCACTATCACTAAGTCTCCTTCAAAATCATTTTTTATTCTTCATAGATCTACCCCTTAATTATATTTGGCATTGCTTTATTGTAGCTTTAGTTTGAAATTTTCATGCATTTCCTACATGTCCTATGGAAAGTCACTTGCATCAACACTCTTTCTATCCTCTATATTTTCCAACTTAATCGAATCCACTGCTCTGTTTAATTACCTTCCATAAACAATCTGAAATGAATTGTTTCCATTAGACCTATTGATTGAATTGTTGTGAGTGAATTCAACCTAGGCCAAAACCAAATCCCATCATCCTATTTTTTATCCACTCAAACTCCTCAACATATTCCCAAGGCTTTGATTAACTACCTTGACCTATCCATCCATTTATGGATGGTATGTGGAACTAAAAAAACTTAGAACCCATTTTCTTCCAAAGTACCCTCCAAAAATGTCCAAGGAATCTTTCATCTTGATCGAAGTAATACTCGATAGTCCATGTAATCTCATAGTTTCTCGAAAGAAAAAAATAAACACTTCAATAACATCATTGGTTTTCTTTCATGGTATGAAATGTGCAACCTTTGAAACCTATCTGCTACAACCATCATTAAATCATGACCTCTCTGTCTTCTAGTTAGAATAAAAATGAACTCCATACTTACATCTTCCCATGATCTCTTGAGTATTAGTAGTGGCATATATAATCTTGTGTTTTAATTCCTTCCTTTTGCTAACTCACGGATCTTGCAATGATGTCTTCTAGGTAGACTAAAAATGAAGTCCATACTTACATCTTCCCATGATCTCTTGACTATTGGTAGTGGCATATATAATCTTGTGTTTTAATTCCTTCCTTTTGCTAACTCATAAATCTTGCAACGCTCAACAATTTTCTTAACATAATTGTTCATGTTGGGCCAAAAATATATTTCCTTCTCTACATTGTGGTTTTTCCAACACCAAAATTTCCACCCAAACCTCCACTATGTAGCTCTTTAATAATATTAACCCACAACGAGCTTCATGGAATGAACACATTTTGATTGTTAAAAAAGAACCCTTATTGGATGTGGAAATCCAAAGATAGAGTTCTATTAATACTCTAGGGTGCCTTGCCTGCTTTCCAAGATTCTGTAAAATATGCATCCTCTTCATTCAACTCCTTCACACATTCCATGCCCACAAATTTGAATGAAAAATAATTCAAGAACATTAAACCTCCAAATTAATCGATCTGCAACCTTATTTGGTTTTCCATACCTATGCTTAAAAAACAAACATGTAACTTTGAAAAACTTCTATCCATTTGGACTATGATCCATTAAGATTACCTTGACTGTTGATGTACTAAAACACCTTATAATCAATAAATAAGAAAAATCCCCTTTGTATCAAGTAATGTCACCATTTCTTCAAATCTTGTACAACAACAAATAACTCTTGATCATAAATATGATACTTCTTCTTAGCATCACTCAACTTCTTGCTAAATAATGTAGTTGGTTTTCCTTTTCTATTCAAAATTTCTCTAATAGCTAAACCACTTGCATCAAAATCCACTTGAAACACCTTATTAAAATCTATAAGTGCCAAAGTTTTCCATTTGGTTACCTAATTCTTCAAGTTTTCAAATGATTTCATGGTTTTTGTCCATATGAAAATCACCTTTTTCATATATTTCGTAAGTGGTACAAAAATCTTGTTGAGTTTTTGGATGAATTTGATGTAGAAGCTTACTAATTCATGAAAGCTTCTCACATCAAACCTACAGTTAGGGACAATCCAAAATGGCCTTTACATTTTCAGGATCCATCTTCAAGCCATCCTTGGAAATAAAAAATCCAAAGATCACAAACTCCTCCTTCAAAAATGTACATTTTTTCAAATTTATCACCAGTTACTCTTCCCTCAAATATTGTAACTTTTCTCACATGATATAGGTGTTATTTCTTAGTATTGTTAAAGATTAGGATGTCATATATGTATACAATAATAATAATTCCCAAAAATTGCTTCAAGAATTAATTCATAAGTCTCATGAATGTGCTAGAAGTATTGGTTAACCCAAATAACATGATTATCCATTCAAACAAACCATTTTTTTCTTCTTAAATGCTATATTACTTTGATCAAATTCCCTTATCTTAACTTTATGATATCCACTCTTCAAATTTACCTTCAGAAAGTACTTGGATCCACTCAAACAATTCATGAGGTCATCCATCCTTGGTAAGGGAAATTTATGCTTGATAGTGATCTTATTGATAGCCCATGAATATGTACACATCCGCCATTCACCTCCCTTATTTGGTGCCAACACCATTGGTACAAAACAAGGAATTAAATTGTCTTCGATTATTCCTTTCTGAAGCAACTCTTGTACATTCCTATTCACTTCTTCACTTTCTACCGAGGTTATTTGATGAGTTTTTTTAGGTAGACTTGACCCCAATATCAATTCAATTTGATGTGATATACTTCTAATGGGAAGTAAAATAATGACAAATCATTTGAAACAATTGTAGAAATTATAAAAACAATATGTATACCAATGGATTCAATCCGATCATGCAATATACTAGATCAATATACTGAATCCTTCTAGAATTAAGTTGTGGAAATTAAACATGATCGCACAATCACACCAAGTAAGAGAAATAATATCAATCCACAACACAAGATATTTTTCTAGGGAAAGAAACTGCTCAAAACCCCTCTATTGTATAATGAACCAAGGAATCATGAAACAATACAATGCACTCTTCTTATAAGAGTCTGCTGCACTCTACCAACTGTCTCACACTGATCCAGACAAAATCGACCAACACTTAGCCAATTTCCTGCCTTTGCTCAACCTGCCTTTCTTGCTCAATTCTAAGAACAATTGATCCCTATTAATTAGGAAATTCAACCTTACAAAATTGTGCAATACATCATGGGAAATCCTATGGTTGTCTAATTGCGCATTGAAAATTTACTAATAATACAATTGATAGATAACACCCCTTTAACCTTTGTCTCAACTGGGCCTTCATCATAACTAACATGCATGCAACTATTAATAGTAAATCATCATTAACTTGACATATCCCTGCATATGAATTAAATCTGATTTAATTCACTTGAAATCTTACTAGTGCAACAATCAGTTACAACTACTTAGATTGACTTTAACTCACTTAATTGAGTTAACTGATTTCTCATGCATTAAACTAATACACTAGCTACAACTTGGACTCTAAAACAAATATAATCACTCTACATGCCTCACCAACCACCCTCAACTCAAATTTCATGAGCTAACTGAGTCTATCACACTTAGTTAACTATTAAAAGTGATTATGAGATAAAATTACAATTTTTTGTCCAATTTATTTAAGGGATAAATAAATTTGACACACATTTATTCTAATTTAATTAAGAAATAATTAAATCAAAAGCCTCCATGGTAGCCATTTATGGATGCCATTTTCTGGATGTTGTTTCTGGATGCCAATTTCACTGTTTCTTGTTGCAAATTTCAACAACAATATCCTTAAATTCTTTCAAAAAAGGTTGAATCTCTGGTGGTATAGATCTCATTTTACCACCTTTGACTTGCTTCAACATTATGGATAAAAAAAAAAAAACAAAACTTATTGTGTTCCTTCAAAAATTTCTTGGCTAGACAAAAAGACAACATGGCTATTGCTACTACTCACATCTTGGTTGCTACTACTTCCTATTTCTATCATTTCATTTTCCAACATTGGTTACAACTTGTATTAATGTCCATCCTTTGTAAATTCATAAGTTTTTTTTTTCCATCATGGAAAACATTCCCATCAAATAACCATAGTATTTCGAATAGTACATTACATGCATCCATCTCTACTACATCACACATATGACATGTTCTCTAAAATTTCCAACATGAAAATTTACCGAGCATTACTCCATCATGGTCACTTGTTGTCCCTTTTCTAACCATGGAAATTGGCATGGAATGGGATGGGAAATGCATTTTAACTTTAATTTATCTATGACTTCCATGGATACAAAATTTTGTATACTTCCATTATCTATGACCAAGTTACAATGTTTCATTTTAACTTTACATTTATCCTTTTAAATTTCCATCTCTATTCATGTTCCTTTGTTGTCTTCCTTCTAGGTTTTAACAACACCCTTCAAATCATTAAATTCTCATCTTGTTCCTAGTAAAGGACCATTACAATTTCACAAATAGTGGTTTAATCATTTTCTTGTGTGACTTGTGTTCATGCTTCACCTCTTCATCTTACATTATGCTTTTCTAGACATTCATATTCCTTATGCCCTTCTGATCCACATCTATAATAAGTAATAATAAAATTACCTTTTCCTCTTTCGAATCCTCTACCTCTTCCAGTTCCATTTCATCCTTTATTACTTTAGCTACTAGTGGATTCATTTTCTTTTTCATTTCCTCTAATATTATTTCCTCTACCATTAGCTTGTAGTCATTTTCCTCGAAATTTCTATTGCGCTTTGTTGTCAATATTTTCTTGCATATTTAAGGGAACATTATAGGCTTCATCTACATCCCAAAATAAATGTGTGCTCATCTCATCTTTATTTTTATATTTTAATCCATTCACATATCTTATTTCTCTTTGATATTATGATTCTTTAATCCCTGATTTGAGTGAATTTAAAAAAAAAATGTTAGTGTACTCCAGAGAGTCATGTCTCTACCTTAATTTTTATAATTTCTCACTGAAATTATACTAGTAATTACAACTAGGAATTTCTCCTTAATTTTTTTCAACATATTCCTTCAAGTTCTCATATTCTCTTGCCAGTTGTCTACCCTATCCTTCTATAGCATATCTCACCAAGGTGCATCATTCCCTTTAAAATTTTTCATGGAAAATTAAATGTGTTTGGGGTCCTAAACTTCTTGTACTCAAAGTAAATTTTGAGCTCCCTTATCCAATCAACGAGAGTCTCTACCTTTAAATTTCCATCTTAGCATGAAACTTCCACCTTAGTGATACCTATATCCTTCAAAAATGATATTAAATTTATTGGTGGGGCCACTTCATCAACATTTCTCTCTTCTTCAATATCACTTTACAACTCTAATTCGACTTCAACATCCCAAAGTCTCCTATTTTCCAAATCTTATATTATCTTTCTCAATTCCTCAAATTATTAGTTCCTCACACCTCCTCATGTTGTTCCTAATATACATGGTGGAATTCTTACAAGTTTTCTAGCAGCCCTAAACTTGACTAACATTCTCATGTCTTATATGGTCTTGATTTCTCACAAATTTCCTTCTAGCAATTGCATTGAACAACCCCTCTCAGGTCCTTCCATAACCACACATTGTAAAATCACTAACAAGAGAATGATCCTAGGTGCTTAAACTATCTTTTATATTAAATGACATAGATGATCATTAAAAATACTATACACAGTGAACGACAAGAACATGGTATCTACCCATAAATCACACAACTAATTGTATGCTAGTGTTAACATAAATTAAAAACTAACAAATGCAGTGAGGAATTGAGAATTATAGGAAACAAGATAGTGACATCGATTTTTTTTTCTTATTATTATATATATATACCAATTTATTCTTATGATATATGTACATTCCTACTATGTGCTATGACTATGCATAAATATCATCTGTTTCACTACCAAACTCAACCAATTATTCTTCAAAGTTGTTCATCTTCTCTTTGCTCCTTAGTTACTTCTCCCTAGCTTCATGATCTCTTCTCTCCTTTTTTTTTCAATTTCGCTTTATTTATTTCTCTTAAATGATGGGTTGGAAGCTATATATTTTCAATAGTTCAACTTCCTCATCCCTTTCCCAAACTAATTATTACTTCTTCACATAGATGGCCCATCAATTTTCCATGAAGTCCTCATAAGGTATATTGAATTGCAGCAAGGTATGATCCATAGTGTTGCAACATAGTTGCAACAATGTAATAACAAGGTGAAGTTACGAGACTCTTATTTCATCCTCCAAACTACTCACTAAAAAATCAAACAATGCAGGTTCCTCTAGGCCAAAGATATTGCTACATCATTTTCTAAGCGCGAATAAAATTCCTCCAACTATTTTATTTCATGTTAGTAATATCTTTTATATTCTTAAATTTCACTACATCAAATGAGAGAGAGAACTAATATTACTAGAGAAAGTATATTCCCTATTTTACCTTCTTCTCTTCATAAATCTTGTCACTCTTTATTGATATACATTATATGCTTGGCATTGTCTATAATCGTTTTCATAAAATTACATTAAGACCATGAAGTTTTCATATCTCCATTTATCTTCATTATATCATATAATATTTGTATCCCTTTGAATTAGAAACCTTAAGTTCTATGGATTGCTTACCTTATCTCTTCATGCATGGGTGTTCTCTTCTATTTCTTTTAAAATTTCCTCCACTCCTATCATTATTGCTAGGTGGAAATATTTATTTATATTCATTATGTTTTTGATTATCCTATCCTACTCATTAGTTTTCCATAAATTCATTGAATATTTCTTAAAAGGTGTGTTTTCCAATGTAGTGTTTAGATTTGGGAGAAATTTTTTTGTTTATCAAATATTTTTCTCTAGATCCATCACCATGCATATAAATCACTATCTATTAATATTTATTTGCAAGAAAAATATATTAATTTAATTTATCATTCTTATATATCTTTATTTTGGTACACGAATTTGTTGAAACCACCAGTCTCGATCCATATTAACTATAGATCTACCAAGCTCCAAGAGGGATCAAATCTCTTACTTGAGGTGGAAACCTCTTTTAGAGTGAAGAGATTTGATCCCTCTTGACACTTGGTAGATTTATAGTTAATATGGATCTAATTTGGTTTAATTATTAGCCTTTAAATAGTCTATATTAGAGAGGAATACCTTGGGAAAAAACTACGATTTAGGAATACCATGGGAAAAAATTGTGAGTTGGAGAATTTTATGTTTTTTTTTATTTTGGCTGAGTCAAAATGATAACATTACAATATCTCCCCCATATTGGGATGGGGAGAATCTCTCGGCACAATAATTTTTATATTTTAGTATAAATATTGAAATATATGATTGTACCAAATATTGATCCTAACTTGGTCAACAAATTTCCCTTCAAGGTAAACTAGCCTAATCCAAACAAAATACTTTAGCATCCTAAACATTCATGTTATTGCACAGATAGATTCTCTCTAACTTATTATCGAAGAGATGTTATAATGTTATGTTGTGTTATATTATGTTATATAAACATTTCGACTTAGTCAAATTAAAAAAAGAAGAAGAAGAAGAAGAAGAAGAAGAAGAAGCTAGCAATTGCACCACATGTTGCAAAAGAAATGTCGTAAGGAAATACCATAGGATACCGTAGGATACCATAGGAAAGAGTATCCTAGAAGAAATAAGTTGTTGCAGAGAAGGAGCCATTGTGAAGGAATGAAAGGCAATTTTTTCTTCCATGGAAGCAGGTCGTGGAGGTTTCAAAAATATTGATGATAAGAGTTATCAACCAGAAAATTTTGTTATAGATATTGAAATAGGCAATTTTGGGTGAAAACATATATATAAAAAAACATAATTTTTTCACATATATAAAAATTTTGTTATAGATATTGAAATAGGAAATTGGGGGTGAAAATCCTTTGGTGATTAATAATCCTCTGAAACATGCATGAAATGAGCATGTAACTCAAATAAGATATTTTAAATACATTCAAGTAAAATCTATATAGCATAGATGTAAATAAAGAGAATTTATATTAACAGAAATAGAGTTTACTCCAAGTTCATCTACATATCCCAACGCTAATTTCATGCTTGTCAGAAATTGTATATTGTATATGAATAAAAATAGCCTTGGTATACAAGAAAGAGAATGTCATTTTAATATGGATACATTTTTGGAAGGAGATATTGTTCTTTATGTTATAGTTTATTTTATTAACTCCAAACTTGGTTTATTCTTTCTCTATTTTTTTTCACAGAGAAAAATTTCGTAACCTTTCATATTAATGATCAGCTACATGTTACATATGTTGTAGTGTAAAACTACTGTACAGTCCAAAACAAACAGAAAACAGTCGGCCACACAATCAAAAACTATTCTTTCTCTATATACATAAGAAACAAAAAATACAAATTAATTTCACAATTTTAAGTTATAGTATTATATTTTATAATTACAAATCTAGTTTCTTATTAAAGTATTTTACACACATCTATTTTTTTAAATAAATTATATTGTGAATATTTTTTCTCCTATTGTTTGATTACAAAATTATTGTACTCCCTACTAAGTAAAACAACTTTATTAATAAAGAATTGAATGAAAAATTGAAAGATTGCTCAAGCCAGAAGTACTATAATATATAGAACTGATTTTTTGATGTATAAATTATTTGTTTTATATGTCGTTGAATTTCCATTACCTATTATCTTCAAACCCCATGGGGAGGTATTGAACATGGGAGCCAACTTTAGGTAAATAAACATTCACATTGTCAACTTGGAAAAAAAAAATTATAATCCTAAAATTCTCTTACCTAATAATATTTTTAAATATATAATTGAGTTCCATTTATTAAAAACAAATGCAATATTAAGAGCCTCCTAGAGTTATAAAAGGTAATTGACATGAAAAATAAAAAAATTCCTCATAACAACATACAAATGTTAATCTTAATTGAATCATTAAAAAAATAAAAAGGGATAATATACAGTATCACAATTTTCTTATCAAAACTGAATGCTCCTATATGAAACAATGTTGGCTTTCATCACTTCAAGAGCAGTAAAAACAAGTTTACTGAGAAAACAACTCTAGCACTAAGAGAGATTTGGAAGCAATTGTTGAATTGGTGAACATGTCTTGCTCTATGGTGTTGGATATTGGGCATAGGCAACTGTTGAATTGGTGAACATGTCTTTCTCTATGGTGTTGGATATTGGGCATAGCTTTCTTGATCTTGTATACAAGACTGTAAATTTGCATGTAGCTTATACTACATTAACCATGAAATTTCCAACATTTAGAGCACAATTGCCATCACAATTCTAGAGAAAATTACAATAGAGTATCACATTTTTCTATCATATCTAAATTTTCCTATATGCAACAATTACCTTGTGCCTCATAGTTTAAATTTGTGTAGGGAGGAGGGGAGGAATGTCAAGGTGCAAGCTAGAATAAGAAGAGAAAGAAGAATCTTGTTTGGGACTTGAGATAGATTCATTCTCTCCACATCAAGACTCAAAGTTTAATAAAACAAAACTCACCATACTTTGAATTTTTTAAATAAATATCTTCAAAATTATAATATCAATTTAATACATTTTACTCAACTACACATTTAGAAATATTCATTTAAAAAAATACAAATATAAATTACTGTTTTAAATAAAAATATTACAAAATATTTAACAATATTAATTTAAAAAAATACAAATACAAATTACTATTTTAAATAAAAATAGTACAAAGAATCACATTAATTACCATGACCCTTGTGTAACTTCCTCTTATTACTTTTTAAATACCTTTTAAAATACCTAATGTTTGTAACTTATTCTTAATCACATAGTGTCAATTTTGTAAAACTATAATCCACAAGTCTCACTTTTTATAGCTTTCGTGGAAGGATAGAGTATCTAAATTCCCTTACCCTTTAAGAAGCATCCTCAATTATTGTACCGCCCACCTCGTCATCCAATCTAGACATCATAGGTTATTCTAAATTGATCAAGTGTATAGAATTTTTAGGGTGGTGTTCTATGTTCACTAAAATTCTCATGATGTCCATCACTATGTATGGGGTTAGTTGCAACCTTGGATATATTATATGAGTTGTTTTGATTTCTTTTCCTGGGGCTAAAACTTAATTTTGGTTGTCACCTAGTTATCATAATTCAAAACAATGTTATCATCTTAGATCCTTATAGCATTAGATATATTTTGTGAGCTAATGTGATGTAATATTTTTTAGCTACAATTATATATATATATATATATATATATATATATATATATATATATTCATTAAAAAAAAAATAGAAAAGAGTATGTATGTAGTTACAAACTGTTATGTAGTTAAAAACTATTACAATTAAGTAATTAAAGGTAAATTTAGTGTTATTTAAGAAATGCGAATTATGAAAATTCATCATTATTGCTCAAGATAAATCATGTCATGTGAAATAATTTCACATATTTAAAAAATTTTCATTATTAATTTAATTTTTCATGTATTAAGAAATACTACTCATGAATAATAAAACAATTGTAACATAAATAATACATAACAAGAAAAACCATGTCTTTTTGGAATAATAAAGTAGTAAAAAAATTAATATAGAACAAGAAAAACTATGTATATTTGAAGGTATGAAAATTTAGATACATTTTATCAAGTAAAATTTTAAAAAAATATTGGTTATAAACAATTAAAAATAATTTTATTAAGTAGTTAATTTAGATCTATATTATTTATGAGAGGGATCAATTCTCTTTTCACTCTAAAAGAGGTTTGCATATGAAGAAATTTGATCCATCTTGGCTCTTTTATATATATATATATATACTTGTGGATCTAATGACCTAAAACATTTCAATCGTCTAACATTTGATCCAATGGCTCAGACATGGACACATTGGCAGTTAGGGAATTTGTGTTCAAATAAGAACGCCTTACGGCGTAATATAATAATAATAATAAATAAATAATTAAATAAATAAATAATAATAATACTAATAATTATAATTATACAAAAAAATAAAAATAAAAAATATTAATTAATAATTAGACTAGCCCAGATCCATCTTAACTCCAGATCTATCAAGTGCTAAGGGGGATCAAATCTCTTGAGGTACAAACCTTTCCTCAAGTTTTGCACTCAAAAAATAGGTTTGCACTGTTACAACCCCTATTTAAATTATTCGCCATTTTAATAACTATAAATCACACAAAATTTGAGAGATAAGACATGAATTCTGGTTTACTATAGGTGGAGATTATAGAAAATCCACATAGATTGAACTGATCTTGTAATATGCTAAAACAAAATACTTGAATCTATTCTACAAATTGTGGAAACCAATTAAGATCGCACAATCACATGGACAAGAAAGAGAAATAATTTCAATCTCACAACACAAATATTTATCTAGGGAAAGCCTCGGCTACAAACCCTGCTATCTGTATATTGCATTAAGTCAAGAATATGAAAAAATACAATGCTTCTCTTGGGATTGAGAGCTCTCTTCATTATCTTTGACTGTCTCAATTTGATATGTGCAGGTTTGGTACAATACTTAACCAATTCCTTGCTCTTGTTTGACCAGCTTTTCTCATGCATTCTTGAGGGAATTAAGCCCTTATTAAATAGGAAATTCCCGTGAAAATATTGCGCAATGCATTCAAGGCATACCGATGACCGCGTGCATGACCTGTACAATTTTCTAATTATACAACTAATAGCTCTATTCCCTTTAACTCTAATATCAACTAGGCCTTCCTTAGAACTGACATGCAAAAACTATTTATAGTGCGTTATCATTTATCTGATTGATCACTACATGTGAATTAAATCAGATTTAATTCACTGGACATCTCATTAGCTCATCTATTAGTTAGAACTAGTTAAACTGATTTTAACTAAAATAATTAAGTTAAACAATTACAAAATAAAATGTAACTAGACCCTCTAAAACTTAGAGTGAACTCTAAATGCTTCGAGTTCGATACCCAAATCGAATTACTAAGCTAACTATGTCTTCCCAACTCATTTAACTCATACAAGCTATCATGTGATGTGGAATTACAATTTCCTTCTAATTTAATTAAGGGAAAAATAAATTAGAAGTCTTTTCTTGTTGCCAATTTCAACACTTCCTCTCAACAAGAAAGGGATTGTATTCTACCCCAATCTCGCCTTTGGGGAACTCAAATTTTCCATTAAGAGTGCCTTTGTCAAGATGTATGCATCCTACTTCTCTGTGGGAATGTACTCTAATGACAATCTGCTTCTGCACACAATCTATGAGATGGTGATTCCAGATATCAATATGCTTGGACTTGTCATGAAAAAATGGACTAATCGAGAGTTTGATGCAACTCTGATTATCACAATAAATCACCGTAGATCCATCTATCGACCAAACAAACCAACAAATATCTTCCTCATCCAGATGGCCTCAGATTCTTCATAACTGATTGTAATGTACTCTACCTCTGTTGAACTGAGTGCAATTAATCTTTGTTTCCTGTTGTAATAGGAAATTTCTATTGATCCAATGCTGAAGATTCCCCATGATGTGCTCTTCCTGTCAGATGGAATCCCTTCCCAATTTGCATCTGTGAAGCCTTGAAGATTCACTCCCTCTATCCAATTGTACCATATTCCAAACTTTGTGGTGCCTCTAAGGTATCTCAACACATGCTTTCTTGCCTTCCAAAAGAGCCTGGTAGGCTTAACCATAGCTTGACTAAGTTGGTTATCTACATAGCATATGTCTAGTCGTGTGTTCACCAAATACATGAGTGAACCCAGAAGCTTCCTGTAGATGGTAGAATCTACTACTTCGCATGAAGTATCATCCTCCTTCCTCCAGTTTCCTACTAGAGGAGTCTTCATGGGTTCTGCCCTCCATGTGGACCTTCCTGAGGATCGTGTTAGGATACTTTCCCTGAGATACAAATAACTCCCCATTTCTTTGCAAAATTTCCAATCCCAAGAAATAGTGCAAGATCCCCATGTCCTTCATCTCAAATTCTCTTACAAGATCCTCTTTGCAAGACTTGATGAGATGCTCATCACTTGTTAGTATCAAATCATCAACATAAATTACAATGATCAAAAGTTTACCGTCTACCACAATATGGTAAAATTTTACATCTAATTCACTCTTGGTGAATCACAACCCAGTCACGAAGTAGATGTAGATCCTGGTGTACCAAGCACGAGGTGCTTGATTCAACCCATACATTGACCTCTTGATTTTGCACACATGCAACTCTCTGTCAAAGGTCTCAAAACCTTTCGGCTGCTCAATGTACACCTCTTCCTCAATCACCTTATTGAGGAAGGTTGTCTTTAAATCCATCTGATGTATATTCCATCACATCTACGCTGAAAGCGCAAGGATGGATCTGATTTATGAGTACCTTACGACTAGTGTAAAGGTATCATATTAATCAATCCCCTCCACCTGAGAGAACCCTCTATCCACAAATATGGCCTTGTGTTTCTCCACACTCCCATCTGCTACCTGTTTCACCTTGTAAATCCACCTGGATCCTACAGCTAACTTCCCCTCTGGTCTTGGGACAACTTACCATGCACTGTTTCGATAATGGAGTCATACTCCTCAACCATGACATCAACCCAAACTAGTTGCTACACTGCTTCCTCAAAAGAGGATGGCTCTATCTCTACACTCTCGCTCATAATATCCATGTAGCCAATGTACCACTCTGGGGAACTTCTCTGCCTATGTTATTATGTAGGTGCTCCCACATTTTCTCTAGCATCAAACACCAACCTGTCAACCTCTCTGGTGTGCTTCCTTCCATCTCGAGATGACCCTACAGGAGTGGGTGCTTCCAGTATTTGTTCCTCTGCTTGTGGCTGCTCCACATCTTGAGGTTCTTCTTTTGGAGCCAAGATCTCCTTAACTGCATGAAACTGAAGCTCCCTCTCAAGGGAAATTCACATGACTTTATCTTCATCGAATTTCAAATCTCTTCTGACCACTATCATCGTATGTGCTGGAAAGTACACCCAATAGTTGTGAGGTGTATTATTGTACCCAAAAAATATCCCCAACTCGATTGTTGTTTCTATATTCTTCCTGTTGTATTTGGTCACATGGAAATAAACTGATGACCCAAAAATTTTAAAATGCAACACATCTAGTCTCTTACCTGGAAAAAATTCCTCTGGTGTTCTCATCCAAGTATTCGATGAGGATTTTTGTTCTCCATGAATACTACTATGTTTCATACTTTTTCCCAAAGATGCAATGATAGGCCCTAATCATGCAACATCGTTTGTGATGCTCCCACAATAGTTTTGTTTTTCCTTTATGCAACCCCATTCTGTTGTGGGTTATGAGGTGCTATCAATTCCCTTTGAATTCATTCTGAAGAGTAGAAATTCTTGAATTTTTTTGAGACATATTCTCCACCATTGTTGCTCCTAAGATCTTTCACCTTCTTCCCTGTATCTTTCTCAAAAATTTCTTTGAACTCACAAAAATTTGAGAAGGTCTGATATTTCCTCTCAATGAAGAAAATCCAATACTTGTTTGAAAAATAATCTACAAAAATCACATAATACCTGTGTTTTACAGTGGAATCTATCGAGAACGATCCACACACGTCTGAGTTAACTCTCTCAAGGATCACCTTCACTAAACTTTCCTTATCTTGAAAGGTTCCTTTGTTATACTTCCCCAATGTACAAAATTTTCAAGTATCTTACTACTCAAGTGCACCCTTTGGAAGTCCTGTAGAAATTTATTGCATTATCTTCAAAGTGCCATGGTGTAGATGGCCCAATCTCCTGTGCCATAACTCATCGATGTCTCGGGTCTCCACCTTCTCTGATTTATTTCTCAAGGAAACACAATATTATACATCCAATTTTTAGAGGTTCTTTACTCGAACCCTAGTATTCTTCACCTATCCTGTGGTTTTGTGATGAAGGAACACATTTCCTTTGCTAAATATCACATCATGACCACAATATTCCAACATAGAAACATAAAACAAATTCTTCTTTAGAACAATAACATACATGAAATATTTTAATGTGAGAGGAGTATTTGACTCCCTCTAAAAGGTAACTATACCTATGCTGGTATTGCTATACCTCCCATCATCTCCCATCTCGATGTGCATCTAGAGATCCTTATCCTCTAATATACTTAATATATTTTTGTTGTCGGTCATATGGAACGAAGCTCCACTATCCAAGTACCACACAAAACCCATCACCGATGACACCATGCATGCGATGAGGGTGAAATCCAACTTGAGCTCTGAAGGAAGTGCTTCACCTGCTGCTCCTCTTGAGGACTTATTGTTGGTCTTCTTTCGTGGACACTTTGTAGCATAGTTTCCAAGCTCAATAAAGTGAAAAAAATGTACCTTTGAAAAATATCATTTCTTGCCTTCCTGATTGGAATCCAATTTGGAATGGGACGCCTTCCTTTTTCCTTTCTTCACCTTTCCAGCCAACGCATGATTCTCTTCATCATCAGTCTTTGATGAGGATCCATTTGTGGTGTTTCGATGAAACTCTTCTTCTACCAAGTCAGACCACAATTTATCCCACTCTGGTAGCTTCTCCCTCCCATTCACCAAATCCTAATAGCTGTGCCGGCTCTTGGGAAGGCTTAGAAGTGCCAGGCTCACCATATCGTACTTGATAACTATCACACCAACAATTCCAAGGTCATATCGACATTGAGTGAACTTCGTCATGTATTTTGGCAACATGTCACCCTTCTCCATCTTGAACTTTCTAAGCTTGTCCTTCAGCGCCAAATTCCTATGGTTGCTTCTATTCTAAAACATATATGTTAAGGAATTCCGCATAACATATGTATTTTCCTTTCCATGGAGGTTCGAGACAATATGATCTCGAACTCCTTCTATTAGAATCCTTCTCGACTTTTCTACATTCTTCTTTCATGCATTAAGATTTTGAGCATCTGGTATTGCAGGCTTGGAAATATCACTGTCTATGAATTCCTTCAGTCCGTTGTCCTCCAACACTGCCTCCATCATGTCCTTCCATGCTATGTAATTCGAACTACCCTCAAAGGAATATTCGAGTCTCAATCCACATAAAGACATCATGATCTGTTGCTGGTCCTAAAGAATAAATCTTCAAATTCGATTCAATTGTTTAAAATAAATTTTGGTTCTCCTCTTCTATAGTGATTCTTGCTCTGATGTCATGTAGAAAATACACATAGATTCAAATGATATTGTAATATGCTAAAGAAAAATAATTGAATCTATTCTACAAATTGCGAAAACCAATTATGATCACACAATCACATGAAAAAGAAAGAGAAAGAATTGCAATCTCACAACACAAAGATTTATCTTGGGAAAGCCTCAACTAAAAAATCTACTATCTATATATTGCGTTAAGTCAAGAATATGAAACAATACAATGTTTCTCTCAGGCTTGAGAGCTATTTTCACTATCTCTAACTGTCTCACTCTTATCTGAGTAGGTTTGGTCCAATACTTAACCAATTCCTTGCCCCTGTATGACGAGAATTTCTCATGCATTCCTGAGGGAATTGAGCCCCTATTAATAAGTAAATTCCCATCAATTGATTGTGCAATGCATCCAAGGCATCCTGATGATCACATGCATGACCTGTACAATTTTTTGATTATAAAACTGATATTTCTCTTCCCTTTAACTCCAATCTCAACTGGGCCTTCCTTAGAACTGACATGCAACAACTATTTATGGTGAATTATCATTTATTTGATTGATCATTGCATGTGAATTAAATCAGATTTAATTCACTGAACCTCTCACTAGCTCATCTATTAGTTAGACCTAGTTAAAATTATTTTAACTCAAATAATTGAGTTAAACAATTACAACTCAAAATAAACTATAACTAGACTCTCTAAAAATTAGACTAAACTCTACATGCCTCCAATTTGACCCCCAACTTGAATTGACCGAGCTAACTAAGTATTTCCAACTCATTTAACTCATACAAGCTCTCATGATGTTATGAAACCAGCTCACAAAATATAAGAAAAGATAGATCAATGCCTTAGAAATAAGCTTATTCCATGGGGAAACCTACTTTACGTTACATAAATGAACAATTATTGGATGACACAAATGAAAAAACCTCCTTTATATATATAGGAGTCTATGGGGTCATAATATAATCCTAGCCGACCTAACAATAATAATGTAAGTGCACAACAATAACAATAGTGGGATATTATGGGGCACAATATTAAAAATATGGGGACTATAGGGGTACAAAAATAACAATAAGGTGGCTACAATAACAACAATAAGGGACTACACTAGTAATATAGGGCCCTAACATGCCCTTCTCCTTCAAAAAAGTGGTGTCCTCAATGCTTGAGTAGTTATGGATGTTTCTGTATAAAATTCTCATCCTCCCATGTGGAATCTTCAGTGGGTAAGTTCTTCCACTTGATGAGATACTCTGAAATTGATCTATTTCGTAGCTATCGAGTCCTTGTTTCCATGACCGCTTCAAGTTACAATATGATTTTTCCTTCCTCATCAAGTTTTTTGGGAAAAATACTGAGAGGGGGGGGGGGGGGGTGAATCAGTATTTAGAGCATACTCAAAAAATTTTACTTTTTCTTTCTCTAAAACCCATACGCTACTTTACTGAATCCAACTCGCGTATAAACGCGGATATCCTTAATAAAACTCGCGTATTAACAGAGATCTCATAATGCTGATAATTCTTTGCTTAGATCATTGCATCATTCATTCATTAGATGTTTAGTAAACAGTAAACATGTGCAGTAAGAATAGAATAAATCATCACACATAAGCAACACACATGAACACCAAGATTTAAGGTGGAAACCCAATTCGGGAGAAAACCACCACTGCCGTCTTCTCAGTCTTCAATATTTTATTATAAACAAAACATCGTACAACCATGTACTAGTGTAGACTCATACCAGCACGTAGGCACCCACCTGCAGAAGGCTACAACCTTCTCTCGTTTACCAGCCTCTCCTGGAAGGGAGCTACAATCCCCTGCTCTTGTTTACCAGCCTCTCCTGGAAGGGATCTACAACCCCCTGCTCTTGTTTACCAGCCTCTCCTGGAAGGTAGCTACTACCCCTTGCTCTCGTTTACCAGCTACCACTGGAAGGGAGCTACAACCCCTTCACTGAAGGCTTCGACCTTCAGCACCATTGCGGACCACGTTTCATCAATTTTCATACTGGATCCAACAGCTTCCATACAACACAACTTGTAGGCAACTTTTCATCATATTTTCAGACTGGACCCACTCCACACATTTAAGGTCAACATTCATCAAATTGAAACTTATAACCCCATCAATTCATTCATTGAATCATCAACCAATCAACCAATGACTTGATCTTCAATTAACATAATCAGCAACATATTCATCATTCAAATAACCCAGTTCTGTATGAATACATCATTGACAGATAACAATAGAACATCAAAACAGATCAGGCATTTCATTCCACTTACTTAAGCAAACCCTAGATTCCATACACGCTTTTACTTCAATGAACCTGCGTATGTACGTGCTTTCATGCAGACCTACCCACGTATACTTCTGTGCATTCTTCAGAAAGCCCTATTTGCCCATACGCGCTTTTCCTTAAGCAGACCCGCGTATACACGTGCTTTCACTGAAGCGCACCTGCGTATACATCTGTAACTTTTCAGGACTGTGTAGCTCTTCAGATCAGATAAACAACTCAGATTTCATCCTTTACTTCAGAAAGTATTTCGCCTCATCTCAGATCTAAACATTCCATAAACAGATCTAGAAAATACATATACATTTCAGATCTAGAGATCCCTCTTCATCATTTTCTTCATAGGTGCATCATAAATTCAGATCTATCAATCAAGAACAGAGTTCATCCATGCAGATATTCCTTAGAGAGATTTATTCATTCACAACCCTTACTCATGCACACACTTGCACCATGATCTTCTTCTCCTTATATAGATTTAGCCTTTGTCAATATCATGAGTCAAAACCACCCAACTACTAATGGTATTCCTGGACGGGATCAAATAGATATTCCAGTGCTCAATACAATGGGTCAATACCATGGTAACACCCCTTGGTATTCTAAATTTGGAGCGCAAAATGGCATACGCGACTTGGCACGTAATTTTCCGCGTGCATACGCTACTTCACCTTAACAAACCTGCGTATGCTTTGTAGCATAACTTATTTATTATTATTCTGGCACTTTCTGTTACTTCTGAGCTAATCTGTAGATCTGTTTAACACATAGATACATGAAGGACAACTTCATCAGGCAGGTTCCATCAAAGTCAACACATTGTATCACATTGCCAACAATCTTCCCCTTAACTTCATCAAGTAGGTTGTCATCAACTTTATCAAGTAGGTTGCCATCAAGGACAACACTCTGCATCATATTTCCAACAATCTTATTTCATCAAGTAGGTTACCATCAACTTCATCAAGTAGGTTGTCATCAAGGACAACGTATGCCAACAATCTCCCCCTTTGGACTTGATGGCAACCATGATGGTGTTTGATCATCACAACAGATAGATACATTGAATATAACCATTATGCAAACACCATGATGCTCTCCCCTTATTCAAACACCATGTTAATCTCCCCCTTTGACATCAAGGGCAAAGGGCAGATGAAAACCAAAACAAGGTTTTTCTTCTCATGTAGAAAGAAGAGCTTTGCAGATATGATGTGCATTGAAGTTACCATGCTCCCCCTGAGTTCATGTTGAATCTTCAAACATATTTTTTTCAATGAAGTACATGACTCTATGACCTTTCCTATCACCAAGGACTCATACTTACATTAATGATCCAACCAAGTGGATTTACATATGTGACTCAAGTACCCAACCAAGTGGGTTTACACATTTTGACTCAACTACCCAACCAAGTGGGTTTACAAATTTGACTTTTTAATCAAGATCAAGGAATATCAATCATGAGATCAGATCATAGCAAATCAAGAGAATGCCAAAAATGCATCCTTTCCACATGACCATGCTCCCCCTTAGCTTGTGCATCCTGAACACTTTCAACAACAAATCATCAAGGCATCTTCATCAACAATATCAGAGAATGAAACAGAATTATGAAAACTGGAATACCACCAGAGATACCAAACAGTACAGCAGCTGTGCTAAAAGAATGCTGACCCAGAAGAATTTTGTCAGCAAATACCCATACACAGTTTTCTGTGTATGAACTCGCGTATATACGTGACTGTCTTTTAGGAAATTCGCGTATCCAACTTAATCTTCTGAAATTTAATCGGATCTGATCTTCTGAGAGGTAGAAACATCTCCTAGCTTCTGTCTGAGAAATTTGAATGCTTCCCCGGAATATATGAGAAAAGATAGATAGGACAATGTAGTTGAGTTTTCAAGTGTCATCCAACAGTTGTAGCATAAGCACATCAGTAACCAAGCCTTCAGACTCTTTGCAGCATCAACATATTCTTCCCAATAGGAATTATCATACCAGAACAACTTCTTCAATAGACAATATGTGTCAAGCAATCATCCATGTGATCTGTTATCACCAAGATCTTCAAGATTTATCATGATGTAACATATGTAGGAATTATGTCAAAAGTCATCAGCAACAAACTCTGCATGATCTATCCTTATTTCTGCATCATAAAACTTTCATCTCATCCATGTGTGAAAACAAAAGATATTCTTCAAAAAGCAAACAGGGCTCATTCATAATCTTATCATAAGAAACCATGCATCACGTCATCATCATTTGAGTATGAGAACTAAGGAATAAGAAGATACAATGCCAACAATGCAATCATTAGTAGTTAGACTGATGCTCCCCCTGAACCTGTACCTGTTTTCTTCATATCAGATGCACTGTCAGAAATAAACACAACCAGAATTACCAAACCAACCATGGGAATCATCATACATTTCTCCCCCTGTGAAGATACATTACTAATCCCTAGAATGTATCTCACATCATCCCTGCAGTCATTATGAGAAGTAAGCTATAGAAGCGGATGACTACAGTAGGGTCAATATTCCCTACGTTTCTGACCGGTCCTCCTTCTTTTTCCAGCTTTGCTTGAAACTTCTTATTGTGTGCTGGAAATTATCCAATTTCTCAAATTTGTTCATCCTGCACTCCTTTTCCACATGTCCATACTTGTTACAAGCATAACATCTTACATGACCAGAAAAATAAGCATAGGGATCATAATGTGTTTTTCTATTCTTTCTTCTATTGCAATCAACTGCTTTATGACCATACTTGCTGCATGAAAAATAATATCCCTTAAAGAAACCAGAGTACCTTTCTGTGTAGAATCTGTTTGTATGTGACTGAAATGATCTGCTTCTGCAATTGGCTACAACATGCCCATAATTATGACATTTAGAGCATTCAACATTATTGATGCTTCTATAGTTAGGAGGGAATGATTTCTTTTGAGAGTTCATGATTGTCGATTGACCTTTTGTTTCTTCCAACACTTCAGGTTTTGCATTGATATCCTTTGAATCTTTAGCACTTCCTTGTGAAATAGATTCTCCTTTAACAGTTTCATGAAAAGCAAGACCAAATTTAATAGAGGGAGACCTTTGACTACTAAGAATATTGTCCAGAATCTTAGTACTATCTTGAAACCTCAAGAGTTTATCCTTTTCTTCTAATTTACCTCTTAAAATGTTTACCTCAACCTCCAATTTTTGGCATTGCTTCTTCATAATTTCTTCGACCCTTCTTCCTTCTTCTACTTGATCATTCAGTTTTAAAATCTCTTCTTTCAACCCATTTTTTTGTTCTTCAAAAATTTGTAGAAGTTCTTCATTCTTCTTATTTGACTTTTCCAGATCTGTTTTGAGTGAGATGATTTTTGCTTCACGTCCTTATTTTTCAAATGATTGTAGAAGTTCTTCATTCTTCTTATTTGATGCTTCAAGATCTGCTTTTAGAGGGATGAATTCTGCTTCAAGTTCTTCATTCTTCTTATTTTATTTTTCTGGATCTTCTTTGAGAGAGATGATTTCTGCTTCAAGTTCTTCATTCTTCTTATTTGATTTTTCCAGATCTTCATTTAGATCTATGATTTCTGTTTCAAGTCTTTTATTTCGATTGGTTGCATAATTGTACAAGCTTTGATACTTGTCTATTTGTCCATTCAGTATTTCTATCTGTCCTTTCATTTGGGAGATCATCTCATTGTAGATAACTTCTCTCTCTTTAACTCATATTTGTTGATCTTCAACTTTAATATTGAGAGCTGCTTCTAGATCCATAACATTACTTTCACTATTTTCACTATTGTATGCACAAGAAAGTGAATCAAAAGAACCACATTCAATACCTGTTTTATCTTCTTCATTTTCTGCTGCACATGTTTTCTCAAATATCTCCTTTTGAGTAGCCTTCTTCTTTTTCTTCCTTCCCATTGTGACAGATCTCCTTCAAGCGATCAAGCTTCTGCAGAAGGACCTGCTCTGATACCAATTGTTGGGAAAAATACTGAGAGGGGGGGGGGGTGAATCAGTATTTAGAGCATACTCAAAAAATTTTACTTTTTCTTTCTCTAAAACCCATACGCTACTTTACTGAAGCCAACTCGCGTATACACGCGGATATCCTTAATAAAAATCGTGTATTAACAGAGATCTCATAATGCTGATAATTCTTTGCTTAGATCATTGCATCATTCATTCATTAGATGTTTAGTAAACAGTAAACATGTGTAGTAAGAACAGAATAAATCATCACACATAAGCAACACACATGAACACCATTATTTAAGGTGGAAACCCAATTCGGAAGAAAACCACTGCTGTCGTCATCTCAGTCTTCAATATTTTATTATAAACAAAACATTGTACAACCATGTACTGGCGCAGACTCATACCAGCACGCAGGCACCCACCTGTAAAAGGCTAAAACCTTCTCTCGTTTACCAGCCTCTCCTGGAAGGGAGCCACAACCCCCTGCTCTTGTTTACCAGCCTCTCCTGGAAGGGAGCTACAACCCCATGCTCTCGTTTACCAGCCTCTCCTAGAAGGGAGCTACTACCCCCTGCTCTCATTTACCAGCTACCACTGGAAGGGAGCTACAACCCCCTCACTGAAGGCTTCGACCTTCAGCACCATTGCGGACCACGTTTCATCAATTTTCATACTCGATCCAACAGATTCCATACAACACAACTTGTATGCCACTTTTCATCATATTTTCAGACTGGACCCACTCCACACATTTAAGCTCAACATTCATCAAACTGAAACTTATAACCCCATCAATTCATTCATTGAATCATCAACCAATCAACCAACGACTTGATCTTCAATTAACATAATCAGCAACATATTCATCATTCAAATAACCCAGTTCTGTATGAATACATCATTGACAGATAACAGTAGAATAGCAAAACAGATCAGGCATTTCATTCCACTTACTTCAGCAAACCCTAGATTCCATACGCGCTTTTACTTCACTGAACCTGCGTATGTACGCGCTTTCATGCAGACCTACCCTCGTATACTTCTGTGCATTCTTCAGAAAGCCCTATCTGCCCATACCCGCTTTTCCTTAAGCATACCTACGTATACACGCGCTTTTACTGAAGCGAACCTGCGTATACATCTGTAACTTTTCAAGACTGTGCAGCTCTTTAGATCAGATAAACAACTCATATTTCATCCTTTACTTTAGAAAGTATTTTTCCTCATCTTAGATCTAAACATTCCATAAACAGATCTAGAAAATACATATACATTACAGATCTAGAGATCCCTCTTCATCATTTTCTTCATAGGTGCATCATAAATTCAGATCTATCAATCAAGAACAGAGTTCATCCATGTAGATATTCCTTAGAGAGATTTATTCATTCACAACCCTTACTCATGCACACCTTTTCACAATGATCTTCTTCTCCTTATATAGATTTAGCCTTTATCAATACCATGAGTCAAAACCACACAACTTCCGATGGTATTCCTGGACGGGATCAAATAGATATTCCAGTGCTCAATACAATGGGTCAATACCATGGTAACACCCCTTGGTATTCTAAATTTGGAGCGCAAAAGGGCATACGTGACTTGGCACGTACTTTTCCGCGTGCATACACTACTTCACCTTAACAAACCCGTGTATGCTTGTAGCATAACTTATTTATCATTATCTCCGCACTTCGCTACTTCTGAGCTAATCTGTAGATCTGTTTAACACATAGATACATGAAGGACAACTTCATCAGGCAGGTTCCATCAAAGTCAACACATTGTATCACATTGCCAACAATCTTCCCCTTAACTTCATCAAGTAGGTTGTCATCAACTTTATCAAGTAGGTTGCCATCAAGGACAACACTCTGCATCATATTGCCAACAATCTTATTTCATCAAGTAGGTTACCATAAACTTCATCAAGTAGGTTGCCATCAAGGACAACATATGCCAACAAAGTTCTGGAAATATTGTTTGAACTGAAAGTTTGTTACCTATAAACTTATTTAAGCATGAAACATGGAAAACTGGGTGCACTCGGGAAGATAAAGGAAGCTTCAATTTGTATGTCATAGTACCAATATTTTGCAACAACTTTTAAGGACCATAGTAATTTGGCGATAATTTATTATGCTTCTTGGCCTTCTCGAGGCACATTTGTTTGTATGGTTGTAGCCATAAAAATACCCAATCACCTGCATC
Organism: Pinus albicaulis; assembly: GCA_034641835.2. Taxonomy (NCBI): domain Eukaryota; kingdom Viridiplantae; phylum Streptophyta; class Pinopsida; order Pinales; family Pinaceae; genus Pinus; species Pinus albicaulis. Next base: position 442,512,049 of record CM076572.1, on the reverse strand, counting down.
AAAAATTCTCTCACTGCGATGTTGATTTGCTTGTTGTTTCATTCGATTTTGTGCCAAATTTAGGTTATCCTTTAAGAGTTGTAGAACTTGTTGTTGATGCACGATGTGATCTTCCACTGCTTTAACCTTAGAATTTTCTCTTAAATATGATGTGATGGACGATGAATGATATCCATAAAGTGCCATAAATGGGGTAATTTTTGTTGTAGTATGGAAGGAAGTGTTATACCACCATTCAACAAGAGGTAATCAATTGACCCATTGTGTTTTTTTAGCAGATACAAAGCAATGAAGGTATCCTTCCAAACATTTGTTCACTATATCAATTTTCCCATTGGATTGAGGATGATAAGATGAGCTATGAGCTAGTTGAATACCCAAACAAGAAAATAATTCCGTCCCAAAATTTCCAGTGAAAATGGGATCTTTATTGCTTACAATAATCTTTAGGTTTCCATGTAGCTTTTGAATTGTTTCCATAAATGCAGTAGCAACTGTACTCGCTTTAAATGGATGAGATAATGCACAAAAGTGTGCATAATTGGTAAGTCTATCAACTACCACCATGGTGACACTCTTTCCTTCGGAATTAGGTAAACCTATGATAAAACCATTGAAACTTCCTCCCAACATTGATTTGAAATGGATAAAGGTTGTAGCAGACTCGGGGTCTTAATTGTCTCAACCTTATTTTGTTGGCAAACCAAAAATTCCACCACAAAATTTTGAATATAATATTTAAGTCCATCCCAAAAAATTCTTTCTTCACCCTGTGGTAAGTTTTTAAAAATCCCGAGTGTCCTCTTAAGGGAGAGGAGTGCAATTCCAAAATAATCTATTGTTTTAGTTGGGAATTCTTACAAAGATATAAACGATATTTGTACCATACGGAATCATTTCTCCAACTAAATGTATCAGATGTACTGGGATCTTGTTGCAAATTTTGAATGAGTGTCCATACTTCTTCGTCATTCTTCCATTCCTCCCTTGCTTCGGTTATCCAATCTTGTTGGATAATGGAAATGGCACAAAACAATGCTTCCACATCCTCATCCTTTCTTGAGTGTGCATCTGCAACAACATTTAGCTTCCCTTTTTTGTAGATGATTTCAAAGTCATAACCCAACATCTTTGTGACCCATTTTTGCTTCTCTTCTGAAGATAGTATTTTTTCCAAAAAGTATTTAAGACTATTTTTATCAATTTTTGCCTTGAAGTGTCTTCCCATTAGGTAAGGTTTCCATTTCTTTAGTGCATGTAGTATTGCCAACATTTCCTTCTCATAAATATCTTTATGTAAACACTTTCTTTTGATTGGAAAAATTTCAAAAGCAATGGGTCTTCCTTCTTGCATTTAACAACACCAATCCATTTCCCGAGGCATCACATTCCACAATAAAGGTTTCTGTGAAGTCTAGCATAGCTAAGACCGGTGCTTGGCACATAGCCTCTTTAAGATGCTCAAAGGCCTTAGTTGTTTCAGGAGTCCATGAAAATGCATATTTTTTTAATAATGTAGTTAGAGGCGCTGCTATTCTCCCATAATTCTGATAAAACTTGCAATAATACCCCGTTAACTCGAGAAATCCTCACAACTGCTTTATGGTTTTGGGGACTTTCCATTCCTTAATGGCTTTAATTTTTTTAGGGTCTACCTTAACACCCTCCTGAGATACAATATGACCAAAATATTCCACCTCTTGTACTCCAAAGAAACATTTGGATGTTTTTCCATATAATTGTTTCTCCTCCATTAGTTTGAGCACCATGTCAACATGTTAAACATGATCCTTCCAAGACCTGTTGTAGATTAGTATATCATCAAAAAATACTAACACAAATTTTCTAAGCAAGGTTTTGAAAATTGAATTCATTAACACTTGAAATGTATAAGGTGCATTGGTAAGACCAGTAAGAATGACCAAAAATTCATAATGACCCTCATGAGTTTGAAATGTCATTTTCAAAGTGTCTTCAGTCTTCATTCTAATTTGATGATATCCTGAACGAAGATCCAACTTGGTGAAATAAATTGCTCCATGTAATTCATCCAATAATTCATCAATCACAATAATGGGAAATTTATCTTTAATAGGGAGCTTATTGAGCTCCCTATAATCTGGATACATGTGCCATGATCCATCCTTCTTGTGCACCAATACTACTAGAGCAAAAAAATAACTTTGAGTAGGTTGAATTATAGCAGCCTCTAGCGTTTCTACAATCATATGTTCAATTTCGCTCTTTTGGACATAAGGATATCTATAAGTCCCAATGTTTGGAGGAAAATTCCTGGAGTCAAATGAATAGCATGATCATGATCATGAATATGTGGGAGTCCTTTGGGAGTTTCAAACACCTTGGAATGATTGTTCAAGAATTTTTGGAGATATGGAGAAATAGATGATTTTGATGTTGGAACTTCTAGTGAGCATAAATGTGAAATGACACCTCATTGTTATTATTTCTGAAGTTCTTTCATGAAATTAGAGCTTATTATGTTTCTCGGATTCTATGTGATACCCCGTAATTCAACTTCCTTTCCTTCTGAAAAAAAATTCAAGAAAAGTTATTGAAAATTAAAAGCTACCGTCCTCAAAGATTATAACCATTGTACTCCTAGTACAACATAAACACCACCCATTCGAATGGAAAACATTGGAATATTCAATAAATATTCCCCCATGGTTAGCTTGTTATTATGCACTTTCCTGAGAAATTTATAGCTCCCCCATTTCCCACCATCACTTGACACTCTGGTGTTGGGTATAATAATCAATTCAATTCCTTGGATACCTTACAATGAATAAAATTATGGGTACTGCCCAAATCAATAAGCAGTATTACATTTTTATTCTTGATATGTCCTTCTATATTGAGAGTTTGAGGAGTGGTAATTCCTGGAAATTCATTACAGGATATGTTCAGATTCATTTATTTTTCCTCTAGGTTTGGTTCCAGGTGTATATTCTCTTATTTTTAAGTTTCTTGTTCCTTTTCTTCCTCTTCACAATTTATGTAAATTAATTTCTTCTCATCACACTTATGACCTTTAGTGTATTTTCTATCACAACTATAGAAAAGCCCTTTTGATATTTTTTCTTCCAATTGTTGTGGTTTCAACCTTGCAGATTATGGAAGTCTAGGAGTAGCAACACTTCCATCTTTATATATGTGAGTGGTAGGCTTCCTTGTCGCCATAATTTTGCTTTCAATTTCTCTTTCCAACCTGGATGACTACTCCAATGTATCAGGTTCCCAAAATTGAACCTCATGTTGGATGTTATCCTTTAGATTCCCTATGAAGACATAAATCCTATGTTCCTTTGGAATATTACTTACCCTTATATTCAATTTTTGGAAGTCCTCAATGTGCTTCATCATCGAACCATTTTGTTTGATATTTTTCAATTGGCTAAAGAAGGTGTTTATGTTTGTATCCTCATAATGTGCTATCATTTCCTCCATAAAAATTGACCAAGTGACCAGTGGTTTATGAGAACAAAGCCATCAATACCAAACAAACTGTTTTTTTTCTAAATATAAAGTTACAATACGTACCTTCTGTGTGTTTTGCATATTATGGAGCTCAAAGTATTGATCCATTTGTAGTATCCAAGTTATCGGATCCTTGCCATTGAATCTTCCTCATATCTATATTTGGAATATGGTGGGTCTTAAATCCAAAACTAGAGTCTATGAAGTCATGATTATTTTTTTTTTTTTTCTCATCACGAGTTTCCTCTACTACTTTTTCGCCATTAGGAAGCTTTTATTGTAGCAACTTTGTCAAACCTTCCAAGTATTTCTTCAAATATTCCATGTTTCCTTCTATACCATCCATCTTATCTTCCATGCCATTCTTCAAACCAACCATCTTAGCTTCCATTCCTTTCTTCAAACCATCCATGTTTCCTTCTATACCATCCATCTTAGCTTCCATGCCATCTATCTTAGCTTCCACGCCATCCATATTACCTTCCATGCCATTTTTCAAACTATCTATATTGGCTTCCATGCCTTTCTTCAAACCATCCATCTTAGCTTCCATGCCTTTCTTCAAAACTTCCATTTCATTTTTTGTTACTCTTCGTGAGAGTGAAATTTGGTGCATTTGGTCTTGTAATTTTGATATATCATGTTGCACTTCTTCCCCTTCATGAGTCATAGTAGAGCCTTCTGAGGGCTTAAAGGGTGTTTAATACTTTTTAGGGGGAATTTTAGAACCCAATACTGATATCTATGCTTCAATATGCCCTTGGAATCACTTCAAACTTATTTTTCAAACAAGACTTATGCAAATTAAAAAAAAATACACACATTTTTCTTGCTTTTGAGGAGCTTGATATTGAAACTAATGTATCTCTGTAATTTCAGATCCTTGAGATTTTATTTTTAGTCCTTTAGTAGCCCTATGAATCTTCTTTCCAATGCCACATGTCTGACCTGATTTGGATTGTTCAAGACAAAGTTATGCCCAATATCCCACAATGACCTAATTACGGACCGATTTAGTAGAGCGAACTTGTAAGACATGCCACATATCATTGTTTCCCCCTTCGGCTCTGAAATCGATATAAAGGAAACTAAATTTCGTGTGATTTTGGCCACTTTTTGAAAAGGTCCAATTTGATGCTCAGAGAGAGAGTTATGACGATTTCCCCAAGGTCACCTCTTTGAGATTAAATTTGGGAGCCTGAAAATACCCTAACTTCCACAGATCATATCTCCAAAAATATTTCGAACCACTATCTGAAATTATTACATGACATTCCTCAAGATTTCTTCGAAAATGGGTTTTTTTTTTAGCTTCAAAACCTTCGTATAAAAAAGCTATATCTAAAATTCCAGGATGACCCATTTGAAGAAGTTAAACCATAGATTCCAAAACTCTGATACCAAATGTTATGAAACCAGCTCACAAAATAGAAGAAAAGATAGATCAACGTCTTAGAAATAAGACTATTCGAGGGGGAAACCTCCTTTACATTACATAAATGAACAATTATTGGATGACACAAATGAAAAAACCTCCTTTATATATATAGGATTCCATGGGGTCACAATATAATCCTAGCCAACCTAACAATAGTAATGTAAGGGCACAACAATAACAATAGTGGGCTATGGTGGGGCACAATAATAAAAATATGGGAACAAAATGGGTACAAAAATAATAATAAGGGGGTTACACTAACAAAAATAATGGACTACACTAATAATATAGAGCCCTAACACATGTTATGTGGAATTACGATTTCCTTCTTATTTAATTAAGGGAAAATTAAATTAGAAGTATTTTCCTGTTGCCAATTTCAACAAATATCACTTGAGAAATTGGAAAAAAATTAACACATTAGCTAGGAGTTGGTTGGAAAAATTAAGTGAGTTGCCTGAGTATTAAAGGTAATTGCAAATACAAGGATTGGCCTAGGTGTTCTTCAGCTACAACAACAAGAAAAATAGGACAAATAATTAAGGGCATCATGGTCACATTGTCCAAGAGGAGTGGGTTGCGTGGAACCTGGAAAAATGCAGGACAATTTTGTTAGTTAAGGGACACGAACAAAGGAGATTTGAGGACTCTCGGAGAGGAGTAGGTGCTCAATCCATAATTGAGGCATTTTAGTACTAAACGTATGTGCACAATGGAAAAGGATCAAGGAAGTGCATTATGGAGGGAGTTGTGTAAAAATACCAGCTGAAGAATCCTTGGGAAGAGGCTTACTGGGGAGAAAAAAACATAATATAGAGACCAGGTAAAGAATTCTTGGAGTAGGCTTGATGGGGAATAAAATGTAGTGAGAAAATACTTGAATTAAGGTTGAGGGTACCATCGAAAACTTGGGGTTGAAGAACCTACTGCATTGGGGAGAATCACTCAAGTGTTTTTGAGACTTAGGAACCACCGGGAGTTGCCTTGGGGGGATGAAGCTCCAACATTTTTCTCACTGATGAACTTCTTGGAGAAGTGAATATTTTCAAGAAATAACTTATCCATCGAAGAAACTTCCTGTAGTGTGGATTCTCTTCTCCTAACAACGAATCGGTAATTCTCTATTTTATGGTATTATGATATGGATGTTAATCCTGGTTGAAGGACTAGAATACTAAGTGAAAATATTTGTTTCTGGTGGATGAAGGTGTTGCGACCTTATGACATCATGTTGAAAAGATTGTCTGATTTCCTTTCCAAAAGCACTCCATCTAAAGCACTGGATTCTGACTCGCAGGTGACAGTTGTAAGTAAGTCTTGGCTACAACTGTCTATGGTTGGGTGGAGAGTTGTAGTCCCGAATTCAATTTACCATCTTCATCACAATCCAAGATAAGTTGTTCTTATGTATAACTTTGTATCAATTTCAAGTTATTTTGTGAATGAATGAATTACTGAATGGTTTCATGACAAGTATTGGCTAGTTGTGTTTATATGCTAAACTACTAGTTACAATCCATATGAAGATGTAAATGATGTGAATGGTATTAAATAAAGATTTCATGAGATGTATGGTTCCACACTAATATCCTCTTGCATAGATTTATTAATTCTAATAGTGCCGAAGTTTTTACTATTTGAAGTGATTGTATGGTAGTGTTAAGGGACACTATGGGGTGATTTGAAATCTTTTTTGAGTGTATGTTGCATTGTTGAACACGTTTTAAATTGGATGATAGTGTGCTTATTTGTCTTTTAGGACTGAAGGGAAGGAGGCTTGTTGCCATCCCTTGCGATTATATTCATTATGTGAAGATACTTTATATAAGTGCATGAGTTGTTGAGTCTGGTTCATTTGTTTACCTAGATGATCGGGATGATGGAGCCAAAGAGATAGGGTTTCATGTTTTGTTAATGAGTTGTTCCAACTCTCTGTGTTTTAGGAAAGGAGTTTCACTTGAAAGTGCTCTTACTTCTGGCATCATCTTATTGAGCGATTTTTTGCTGAGTCATGCATGTGTTTCCTTGAAATTATTTATTAGATGAGTGTTGGAAACCATGCATGAAAATCCTAATAAATACTAGAAAAATTGTGGAGAAATCAAGTCCCTGAAATGCTTTTAAAAACAATGAAAAATGAACTAAATTTGAAATTATGTACCCATAGGTTGGAGGTCAAGGGGTCGGCTAGGAGGGCTGAAACTTGGCGAGTTTTTTCCCTGACCTACAACAGGCCGACCATAATTTATGGTAGCGAAGATCAGGTGGTCGAGGGATCTGGGAGGTCAACCAAGTCAGGGTCAGGACAACCCTGACCCAAAACATATGCAGGAGCCGAGGGAGGTCAGTCTAACCTCTGATTGGCTTGGTGAATTTTCCTACCACGTGGCCTTACCCATAGTGGCAACATTGTCAAGTCACCTGCCATGTGGCCCTACCCATAGTGGCGGCACTGTCAAGTCACCTACCACGTGGGCCACTGTGTGTCTGCCACACAAAGGTCAAGATGATGTTGCGAGGTAAAAAGCACCTATCTTTAAGAGGCCATAACGTTCAACATGTAAGTCAGATTTAGGAAAACTTAATGTCGTTGGAATCATCTCGAAGAGACAAACACAACGATATTATCTATTTAGAGTTTTAATGAAGTTGGAAAAAGTCAAAATTTTTAGGTCCCATTCTCATAATTGTACCTTGGGAGTTGGTTCTACGTAGTGACTACTTCCTTTTAACTCTGGTTGGGTTCTAGGTTAGGAGGGGGTGTTACTTGCACCTTCATAGATTTGATTCCTCTTGGCACTTATAGTTCTAGAGTTAAGATGGATCTAGGTTGGTTTTATAAAATTTTGGAATTATTTTTTTAAAAACATTTCAGTATTTTATTAAACTAGTCTAGATTCATCTTAACTCCAAATCTACCAAGTACTAAGAGGGATCAAATCTCTTTTCACTCTAGAAAAGGTTTGTACCTCAACATATTTGATCTCTTGATGCTTTGTAGATCCTGGATTAGATCGATATATATATATATATATATATATATATATATATATATATATATATATACCATTGGAAAAACCATGAATTATCAAAATCTGGAGCCCAATAACTATAAACAGTAAATTGGCTATTTTACTTCAATTTTATTTTAAATATTAATTTTATTGTTTAATTTAATTTAATTTATTTTTACGTAATTTTTCTGACTCAAAATGTTTATATAATATAACATAATAGAACATTATGAAATCTCTTTCATACTTAGATAGATCACCTCTCATCACAAAAATCATAATCCATTTATCACTTTTTTTCACTTTTTCATTCATACTTGACCATTGCTTCCAAATCTATAACCATGCATTTAAATAGCATTCATGAAATAAACAAAATTACATATTTTATAAACACTTTAAATTCTTTTCTTTTAAATATCAATACTATAAATCTATATTATATACTCAAATGAATTTTACATTTATCTATAATAATTTAAATATTAAAATAAATTTTACATTTATATAATAATTTATATATTAAAATGAATTTTAATTATATTTATTATAAATTTTTATACCTATTTCATAAACATTTTGAATACTTTTGATTTTGATTCTTACATTATTGATTTATCTTAAATTCCAACTCAAACTCAAACTTTCGTTGGAATTTCAACTAGTTCATTTGATTAAGCGATAAAGCTCCCACAATTTCAAGATATTACCAAATGCAAGAGTTCATATATCAACTTTATAAACGTCTTTCACTTTAATGGAGACAAACTCTGTTTAAAAAAAAAAAAATAACACCACCCCTCTCCACTTTAAGGAGCTACTTAAAACTCCCTACTTACCTCTTACCTTCTTTGATATTTCTCGTATTCTATTTGAGGTTCATTTCAAGGCATATGATATTAATTTTGAAGTATATATCAGTTAGTCTTTGATATTTCTCGTATTATATTAAGTTCATTTTAAGGCATATATTAGCAATTGTACCACATGTTGTAAAAGAAACGCCTTAAGGGAATAGCATAGGAAAGAGTAGCCTAGGAGAAATAAGATGTTGCAGAGAGGGAACCATCCTGAAGGAATGAAAGGAAATTTTCGATCATGAAGAGATGAAAGGCAAATTTTGCTTCCATGGAAGCAGGTCATGGAGGTTTCAAAGATATTGTTGATAAGAGTTATCAACCAAAAAATTGTCTTAGATATTGAGATAGGCAATTGGGGATGAAAACATATATGTAACCAACATAATATGTTCACATATATAAAGATTTTGTTATAGATATTGAAATAGGAAATTGGGGGTGAAAATCCTTTGGTGATTGATGGTCATCCAAACAAGCATGAAATAAGCATGTAACTCAAATAAGATATTTTAAATACATTCAAGTAAAATCTATCTTTTATACATGTAAATAAAGAGAATTTTTATTAACAGAAATAGAGTTTACTCCAAGTTCATCTACATATGCCAATTGCATTCACCACTTAAGAGAATTAAAAAAAAGTTTATTGAGAAAAAAACTCCAATGCATTTGTAGAGAAAATTATAACACACTATCACACTTTTCTTATCAGATCTAAATACTCCTATATGCAACAATGATGGATTTCATCACTTAGGAGCAGTAAAAACAAGTTTATTGAGAAAACAACTCCAACACATTTGTAGAGAAAAGTATAATATAGTATCACAATTTTCTTATCATAACTAAATGCTCCTATATGCAACAATGATGGCTTTGATCAATTAAAGAGTAGTAAAAACAAGTTTTTTGAGAAAACAACTCTAGCACTGAGAGAGATTTGGAAACAACGGTTGAATTGGTGAACACATATTGCTCTATGGTGTTGGATATTGGGCACAGATTTCTTGATATTGTATACAAGACTGTAAATTTGCATGTAGCTTATACTACATTAACCATGAAATTGTCAACATTTATGGCACACTTTCCATCACATTTGTAGAGAAAATTACAGTAGAGTAACACATTTTCCTTATCATATCTAAATGTTCATATATGCAACAACTACCCTGTGCCTCATAGTTTACATTTGTGCAACGAGGAGGAGAGGAGTGTAAGGGGCAAGCTAGAATAACAAGAGAAAGAAGAATCTTGTTTGGGACATTAGAATCTGTTTGGGACTTGAGGTTGATTCATTCTCTACACATCTAGAGTAAATCTTAATAAAACAAAACTCACCATACTTTGAATTTTTTAAATAAATATCTTAAAAATTAGAATATCAGTTTAATACATTTTACTCAATTACACATTTACAACATTCATTTAAAAATATACGAATATAAATTACTATTTTAAATAAAAATACTACAACACATTTAACAATATTCATTCAAAAAAATAAAAATAAAAATAACTATTTTATATAAAAATAGTACAAAGAATCACATCAATTACCATGACCCTGTGTACCTTCCTCTTATTACTTTTTAAATATCTCATGTTTGTAACTTATTCTTAATCACATAGTGTCAATTTTGTTAAACTATAATCTACAAATCTCACTTTTTATAGTTTTGGTGGAAGAATAGAGTATCTAAATTCCATTACCCTTTAAGAAGCATCCTCAATTATTGTACCACCCACCTCAGCATCCAATATAGACATCTTATCTTATTCTTAATTGATCAAGAGCATAAAATTTTTAGGGTAGTGTTCTATGTGGACTAAAATTCCCATGATGTCCATCACAATGTATGGGTTTCATTGCAAACATGGATATATTCTGTGAGTTGTTGTGATTTTTTTCTTGTGACTAAAACTTAGATTTGGTTGTCACCTAGTTATCATGATTGAAAACTTTGTTATCATTTCAGATCCTTATAGCATTAGATATATTTTGTGAGCTTATGTGATGTTTTTTTTGTCACAATGATTCAAAAATAAGCTATTATATCACAATATTGACTTTCTCATTGTATGTTTTTTTTATGAACACTTTAAAAAAACCATGGGAAAATTTGATTTTACAGTGGATATATTTTGTGAGCCAATGTGATGTTTTGTTTGTCACAATGATTCAAAAATAAGTTATTATACCACAATATTCACTTTCTCATTGTATGTTGTTTTTATGAACACTTAAAAAAAAACCACGGGAAAATTTGATTTTACACTGTGATCTCCCCAACATGGGCGGGGGTTTTAAAAATTTGAGAGTAAATTGAGCAGTTATTTTTAGAAATTGTTGTATAAGATGGGAAAATTGGATTTTTTGTAGACAATATGGATGTCATACAAACTAGAATACACTCTCTCTTTAGAAGAATCTACAATATATATTGGATGGAGGGAAAGGTTATGATAAAACTTGTACAAAAAACCCTAAGGACTGAGCGGGTTTTTTCTTTTGTAAGTTTTGTTTGGAATTGAAAAAAAAATATAAAATCTAAAATTATGTAGTGAAAAATTTGTTTAAAATTTCATAATAAAAAGTTGAGTAAGTGTGACATCATATAATATGAAAATTATTTATGATTATAAAGTAAAAAACATGTAAGATTTTTTAGATCTATATTATTTATGAGAGCCCTTTAAATAAACTACATTTTGCATGAATACCATGGGTCAATACCATGGGCTGCTTTTATAGTTTATTATTATTAGAAATTTGATCCCTTTTGGCTTTTGGTAGATCCATAGTTAATATTGATCTAGGCCATATTAATTCCCCCCTTTAAATAAACTACATTCCACATGAATACGATGGGTCAATACCATGGGCTGTTTTTATAGTTTATTATTATTTTATTGTTTTTAATTTTTATTGTATTTTAACTTAGTTAAAATGTCCATTACATTATATAAATATTTTTATCTAATTTATTTTTATTTTTATTTTTGTGTAATTTGACATAGTCTCACCAAATCTAAATTCAATCTAACTTATTAAAAAAAAAAAAACTAACATTATAAAAAACATATATAAAACTATTTACTTGTGGATCTAATGGCCTAAAACATTTCAACGGTCTAACATTTGATCCAATGGCACACAATAGCAGCTAGGGGAGTTGTTTCAAAGGAAACATGGACACAATGGCAACTAGGGGAGTTGTTGCAAAGGAAATTCCTTAAGGCTAAGAAAGAGTAGTATAGAAGAAATAAGATCTGACCAGAGTTCTATATAGGGAAATGGGAAATAGGAGGACTCTACCTAGAGAAATAAATTAACAAGATATGTTTCATTAATATAGGTAATAAACAATAGCAACATCACCCTAATGTAAAAAAAAATATGGAACTTTTGAACCTTAGATATATAAAATGCATATTCATATTGTCATTTATATTTGATACTTTTTCACTTGACTGTATTTATAATTTTATATTATCCATGGAATTTAATATTAAATAAAATTTTATTTTTTAATGCCACTCATCTCAATACATAAAACGGATTTAAAATATTATAAACCATATTATAAACCTTTCGATCTTAATTCCATTCCAATCAATATAATAATAGCACAACAATAAAATTTGATCTTAATTCTATTCTAATCAATATGATATATTAGGAGAACAATATAACAATATGAATAGGTATCAATTTATGACAAACATTTAAACATTTACTTTGCAATACATTTGACATTACCAAAATTTTAAAAAATAAGAATGATCTATATCATAACTTTAATTTATATTATTATTATGATTAAAAATAAAAGAGAATTAATATATGAGCTTAATCTATATAGTTAAAAGAAACATGTAACAAGATTTGTAACTATTTATATTCACTCTCACTTTACTTTGTTGTGGTGATTCTTAATTTATGAATAGATTTTAAATAAAAATTATCTATATCATAACTTTAATTTATATTATTATTATTATCAAAAATAAAAGAGAATCAATATATGAGTTTAACTTATACAGTTAAAAATAAACATGTAACAAGATTCTTAATTATTTATATTCACTCTCACTTTACTTTGTTGTGGTGATTTTTAATCTATGAATAGATTTTGCTGGAATACCATGAGCCAATATCATGACTTACCAATATCAAGTGGCCAAAAACCATAACTAATCATTTCATATGATGCTTGTATGGATTTTTTATTGTTTCTTATTTAATTAATTTAATGAAAATGGTGAAAGGACATAACTACTTTTGAGACACTTTACTATGTAACAGCTATTAAAAAGATTATGGAGAATAAATATCTATCATCAACATAATAATTAATGGTAGGAAGTTAAACCCTTACTATCCATCTATTTATTAATAATAAATGATAATTAAATTAAAAGCTTTATTTTTGATGGATATGGTTGTTTCTGGTACATTAATATAAAACCAGAGTATTTTTCGTGTTGAAAAAAAAAATTTAAAATTCTAAAACTTCCAAAATAAATATATTAAAATTCTATACACATTTGAGACATAACAATACCAATTGAATGATTTCCAAATAATCGTGGTGAATTCACCAGTAAACACATTGAAATGTAGAGATTTCTAATAATAATTTGGAGAAAATCTCATAAATATGACAATAATAGGATTTGTTGCTAAATCGACTGCATCTAATCCTAATGTGGAATTACTGCATCCTATTTTGTTGTGATTGAATTTATGATTCAGTTTCTACTCCCAGCTATAAAATGTAAGCCCGTAGAGGTTTCTGAGCATGAGGGATGTGAGGTGAGAGGAAGAGAAGTGCAGATGAGAAACTATGCTATTGTAAATCTCCTGTTGAAGAAATAAGACTGCTGATACCTCTGTTTGGTGGACGTAGCCCAAATTGGTTGGGTGAACCACGTTAAATCCTTTGTCTCATTATTATGCAATGAGTTTGTGTGTTTTTTATTTGTTTTTCTGCTGCTTGACTCTAACAATTGGTATCGGAGCCTTGCGTAAGCACAGAACAGAACTGCCAGTTGCTCGAATGATGCTGTGCGTTCTGTGTAATCAAGAATACAGCTGGTTATGAACCTAGGCGTCAATAGAGTATGTGGAGGATCTGTGTTTGTGGTGAAATTTCCATGTGAGATTGGCTGTGTCAAATAAGTTCGTAAGTTTTTTTTTGGGGAATAGAACTACGTGTGATCGGAATCGGAGCGCAAGATCAGAGCCAATTTTATGTTTGCTTGCATGGACTGTGGCTCCTGTGAACTGAGCTGTCGTCGTGTGATTGCAGAAGAAAAGGCTGCGTTAACTTTGAAAAGAGTTGTGAAGCGCGTAAATGAAATACCGTGAATGTTGAAGGAAGTTGGGCAGCGTGGACTATTGACTTGGAAAAGCTGTGGATGGTTGGGTGACTGCTCGCTGCTGGTTTTGGTTGCAAAACTGCCATCGTGGAGTATAATCAAACCAAAATTTCATTGTTGTTTGATTTCGTGGAGAGTCAAATTGATCGGATTGACATCTGAGTAAGTCTGCTGTGATAATTCAAATTAACTTTGAATGCATATTGCTGAGTTTGAGCATTGAAATTTGTGGCATGAGTCGACCGGTTATTTGTCTTGAGGAGTAAATGTGTTAGATTTTTTATAGAGCCGCTTATACTATGGACGGATTGCAAATTCTGCTACCATAGTAGTGGTTGATGATAGTTCAAACACTACGGACTCTAGTCATACTCGGACCTTGCAGCGTAAACTGGTTTCTTTCTTCCACCCCAGTTTCCATGAGAACAAAACACGATCTCTAATGCAGTGAGCTCTCCCACGTGAGACTGATTGTGCGCTCTATCAATCTCTCTTCGTGCATTTAAATCACCAGCATACAATTTTTTTTTTAAACGGTTATGACTCTAATCTTTATTAAATACAAAAATTCCTATTAGGGTTTATCTTCAATGTCGTGAATGTTTTTCTAGCATTTTATTGTTGACACTATATGCTGTGTGAAGTTTTTTTTTTTTTTGAGAGAAGGAGTTTAACTTAAAATGTCAAAAAATCAAAGTGATCGATTTGAGATCGAGAAATTTAATGGGAAAAACAACTTCAAGATCTGGAAAGTCAATATGCACAATCTACTCGTACAACAAGGTGTGGCGAAGGCACTTTTGGGAAAATCAAAACAACCTCTCGCCATGACATATGACAAATTGAGTGACATCGATGACAGAGCACTTAGCGGCATATGCTTGTGTTTGGCAGATGATGTGTTATTTAACATTGTGTCAGAGAAAACAGCTGTTGTTTTGTGGAAAAAGTTAGAGAAGTTGTACATGACAAAATCCTTAACAAATAGGATTCTTCTGAAGAGACAGTTGTATAGCTTGCACATGAAGGAAGGTATGACGATAATTGATCATCTGAATACCTTTAATACTCTCTTGGTGCAGTTAGAAAGTATAGAAGTAAAATTTGATTCAGAAGATAAAGCTGTAACTTTATTATGCTCTTTGCCCGAGTCATGGGATCATTTTGTTACTTCTATAAGTCTTAGTTCATCAGAAACCCTTGAGTTTGATGATGTTGTTGGAGATTTGCTGTCTAAAGAAACCAGAAATAGGTCAAATTCAGAAACCTATACATCAAAAGTAATGATGGTCAGAGGTCGTTATAAAGAAAGACGCTTCAGTAAGCAGAACAACTCGCGGTCAAAATCGAAAGGGAAGAAGAGTAAGGTAAAGTGCTGGTTTTGTGGAAAATCGGGACATTTGAAGAAGGACTATTGGAAGAGACAAAAAACATCCAAAGGAGACTCTTCGACAGAGAAGAAAGAAGCAAACACGACAGATAAAGTTTCGGCATCTGGTTGAGGTATGAGTGATGAAGTGTTATCAATTAGTTTGTCTAATCATGATCAACATTAGTTGTTAGATTCTGGTGCGTCAAATCACATGTGCATTCATAGAGACTGGTTTAAATCTTATAAATCAATCAATGATGGAGTTGTTTACATGGGTAATGATGTCTCATGTAATATTGTGGGAATTGGAAGCATCCAGATTAAAATTTTTGATGGGACAAATAAAATTTTAACTGATGTAAGACACGTGCCTGAACTCAGAAAAAATCTTATTTCACTAGGAGTACTAGACACAAATGGATATAAAAACTTTATTCTAGGTGGAGTAATGAAAGTTTATAAAGGAATTTTACTAGTAATGAAAGCAAAGAAGATTGGAAATCTTTATAAGTTAGAAGGAAGAACATAGTCAGATCATGCTTCTGCAGTATCTGAAAACGACAGTGATTCTATTCGACTATGGCATCAAAGGTTGGGCCATATGAGCGAAATAGGATTAAAAATTTTATCTGATTGTAAGTTACTTCCTAGTTTAAAATCTTCTAAGTTAGATTTCTGCAAACATTATATATTTGGGAAACAAAGCAAGCATAAGTTTAAAACTGGAAAACATACTAGTAATGGAATCCTTGATTATATCCATTCTGATGTTTGGGGTCCATATCCTACAATCTCGTATGGAGGATCGTCATATTTTGTATCTTTTATTGATGATTTCTCTAGAAAAGTGTGGGTCTATATGTTAAAGAAAAAATCTGATGTATTCACAGTTTTCAAGCAGTTTAGAGAATTAGTTGAAAACATCACTGGAAGAACCATTAAATGTTTAAGAACTGACAATGGTGGTGATTTTTATTCAAAGGAATTTTATAATTATTGCAAGGAATTTGGGATCAAAAGACATAGAACTACTGTGTTCAGCAAAATGGAGTTGCTGAATGCATGAACAAGACCCTTTTAGAAAGAGCAATAAGTATGCTTAGTAACGCCAATTTGCAGAAGGAATTATGGACAAAAGAAGTATCTACGGCTTGTTATTTGATAAATCGATCACCATCAACTACAATAGGATGCAAAATTCCTCAAGAGGTATGGAAAGGTCATCCTTGTGATTATTCTAAACTGAAATTTTTTGGTTGTGATGCATATGCTCTAATTCCGAAACATCAGTGTTCTAAATTAGATCCTAAATAAAAAAGATATATCTTTATTGGATATGGTGATGGGACTAAGGGATATAGGTTGTGGGATCCTACTACTCACAAGATCATCATTAACAGAGATGTTAAATTCAATGAATCTTCACTTGATAATTCAGATGTAGATGATAAATTGAAACACGAAAATGTACCTAAGTTTCAACATATTCAGTTTGAAACTAGTTCAAATACTGATGATATTCCAGATGAAAAAGTTTCATATGCAGATCATGAACATGTTTCAGATATAGATCATGAAGAATTTCCTATAGATAATAATCAACAAATTGTGGAAGAACCACAAACATCTTTAAGGAGGTCCACGAGAATCAGATGTCCTCCTAAAAGGTATGATGATTATGTTACTTCAGATGCTTTAACCGCTAATGATGATGAACCTAATTTATGCTATCAGGAAGTTGTAGAAGGTTCTAACAGTGATAAGTGGAAAGAGGCTATGAAGGATGAGATGAAGGCATTAGACAAGAATGCCATATGGGATCTGGTGGAACTTTCTAAAGACAGAAAAATTGTAGGATGTAAATGGGTTTACAAATTAAAAAGGGGTGTTGATGATACAGAAGACATGTACAAAGCGAGGCTGGTCGAGAAAGGTTTTTCTCAGAAAGAAGGAATTGAATTTCATGAGATATTTTCACCAGTTGTAAATATTGTTTCAATTCAGATTGTGTTAGTATAGTTGCTTTACTTGATTTAGAATTACAACAACTAGATGTTAAAACTACATTTTTACATGGAGATTTAGATGAAGAGATTTATATGGAACAACCAGAAGGGTTTGTTCAAAATCGCAACAACAAATTTGTCTATAGGCTCAAGAAATCATTGTATGGTCTGAAGCAGTATCCTCGACAATGGTACAAAAAATTTGATTCTTTCATGATGAGTCAAAATTATATAAGAAGTGAATATGCCATTGTGTTTGCTTTAAGAAATTGAGTAATGGCATGTTCATTATCTTAGTGTTATATGTTGAAAATATGCTTTTAGCAAGCAAAAGCATAACAGAGATCAACAGGTTAAAGGCTCAGATGGCTAGGACGTTTGATATGAAAGATCTAGGAGCAACAAGACAGATTTTGGGCATGGAGATTTTCAGAGACAGGAGCAATGGTAAGCTGTGGCTATCACAAAAGAAGTGTATTGAGAAAATACTCTTAAGGTTTGGTATGAACAATGTGAAGCCTGTTTCAGTCCCTTTAGCTTCCCATTTTAAGTTTTCTTCAAGTTTATGTCCTAACACAAATGAAGAAAAGGAATATATGTCTTGAATTCCATATGCCAATGTAGCAGGTTATTTGATGTATGCGATGGTTTGTACATGACCAGATATTTCACATGTAGTTGGGGTTGTCAGAAGGTATATGGAAAATCCAGGAAAGGAAAACTGGTCAGCAGTGAATGCTTCGGTATCTGAGAGGCACAAGTGATTACTGTATCACTTATAACAGAAGTAGGGAATTTGTTTGCGGATATGTTGATTCCTATTTTGCAGGTGATTTGGATAAGATAAGGTCAACTTCAGGATATTTCTTTACTCTTGGAGGTGGAGCTATAAGCTGGATGTCAAAGCTACAAAACATTGTTGCTTTATCCACTACAGAAGCAAAATACATAGCTGCTTCACATGCTTGCAAAGAAGTGGTTTGGTTGAAAGGTTTGTTTGGTGAGTTTGGTAGGTTGCAGGACAACATCAAGTTATTTTTTGATAGTCAAAGTGAAATTCACTTGGCTAAAAATCCAGCCTATCATAGTAAATCAAAGCATATACCTATTAAGTACCATTTTGTAAGATAGGTTATCACTGAACGGGGAGTCTCTCTTGAAAAAGTGCATACAAAGGAAAACTGTGCAGACATGTTCACGAAACTAGTTTTATTAGAGAAGCTATGATGGTGTCTGGCTTCTCTTGGCTTGCAGAAAAGACAAAAATAATAATGGAACAAGGTATCAGGCTAATTGTTGTCAAGGTGGAGATTGTTGAGATTTCTAATAATAATTTGGAGAAAATCTCATAAATATGACAAGAATAGGATTTGTTGCTAAATTGACCGCATCTAATCCTGATGTGGAGTTATTTCATCCTATTTTGTTGTGATTGAATTTATGATTCAGTTTCTACTCCCAACTATAAAATTTAAGCCCGTAGAGGTTTCTGAGCATGAGGGATGTGAGGTGAGAGGAAGAGAAGCGCAAGTGAGAAACTCTGCTGTTGTAAATCTCATGTTGAAGAAATAAGACTGCCGATACCTCTGTTTGGTGGACGTAGCCCAGATTGGTTGGGTGAACCACGTTAAATCCTTTGTCTCATTATTATGCAGTGAGTCTGTGTGTTTTTTATTTGTTTTTCTGTTGCTTGACTCTAATAATGTAAATGTGTCACATCTAAAACATTATCATGTATTATAATGTCTAGGAGTTTGCATGCAAAAATTTTACATATATTCTATTTGAATTCATTATTTTCCTCTGTTTTCTATTTATCCATGGCTACATGTAAAATAAAAATAGACCTCTGGCAAACAATTTAAAAAATTGTTGCATGTGCATGGGAATCCCTCTTTGAATCTGTATATAAGAATCTTTAAAATTATGCTTTCTAATTTCAGAGGCACTGATTCAAATTTTTTTACGAATGGACTTCATTGTGGATTGAATTTTTACCTGTACTAAAATATTTCTATTTTGGAATTTTACTTTCTAAATTACAAGCTAGAAATTTGCAAGTTCAATTGGTAACACCAAAGCCGTAGAAATACAAAAATGGTTTTAGAAATACTGATAAACAACCACATAGTTGTCCGTAGAACTAACGTTGTTAACGATGAATCCCAAATGTACAAAAGATTCCAAATATTTTGGAGGGCAACTCCAAAATCTCGATGATAGTATGGTATTTTTCAATATATATTATAGCTCACATTTACGCAAACACTGAAATGTTCTTCTATGCAATGCAATGGGAAATGAAGACTAAAATTGAAAATTTAACAGAACAAGGCTATTAAAAATTTAGCTATACTGGGTAAGCTACCAATCCAGTGTTTCTCACACAAAAATAAAAATTTATAAATTGAAATTTTACTCATTCTAACACAAAATTAAAAATTTAAAAATTGAAATCTTACCCATTCTAACCGGGGGGGCTTTTCGTTTCTTGGAGAAATTTGAGATCACTGCATTTTTTTCCACTCACTATCTCAAGGAATAATACTCCAAAACTATAGACATTAGCTTTCACTGATAATAGCCCCCGCTTTCACTGACAATCGCCCCTGCATTGCATACTCTGGCGCCATATAACCACTGCATACTCCATTGTTCAAAGGCGACTTCCATTTATTCAGCGACCGTGTTTCTCTCAACCAATAACCAGGATTTCTTTGCATGCAAGCGATGTATTTAAAATGAATACAAATAAGGGGACATTGTCTGCAGTGCGGCACTGCCTGTGTTCGGTAAATACTGAAAATTTTAAAAGGAACACCACAAGTAAAATAGTGAACCATTTGGCCGACGATTTGTTTTTTTATATACTTTTTAATTTTTTTTCCAGAGATTTGTCTAAGTTATAAATATAAGATGGGAAGTATCTACAATGCTGGACTTATTTAAAAGCACATTTAAATAAACAAACATTCAATATCTAATCATAAAAATTTCAGCCAAAAAATTTCAGAATTAAAACAGTTAAACAGCGGCAAAAATTTCCCTACATTACCTGCACAGTCAGTAATAAAAATTTGCATAAACCATGCGTAGTTTCTATATATCATGACTAATCATGAGCGAGAGACCAAGAAGCTGACTACATGAGAATACAAAGGAGAAGATGGCGGGGTCATTTGATAAGCAAAGGGTCATCTGATAAACAAGAAAAAGAGTAATTAGAGAGCAGGCCTACTTATCATGCTTCATTTTTTTCCTTGTTGGCATCTCTTAGTGGCAATCATCAACTCGCTTGGGATGTGGGTGCAAGAAATGGCCAAGCTTCTGTTTCTGTAACCTCTTTTACCCTTTTCTTTCGTTTCATTTCACTTCTTTGTTTTTTTTCGCCAAAGAATGGAGGCGACTCTTACTCAGGTGTGCTATGAGAAACCCTCTTTCCTTCTCTTGCAAAATTTAGAAGAGAATAAGTGGTTAATCCATCAAAAAAATTTTAGTAAACTATTTTGATTAATTTTGAACATGTTTGTTACATCTTTTAATTACTAGTTTTTTATTAACTATTAATCCGATGGTTTAAAAAGTCTCAATCATCTAAAATTTCATTTAATGGTACAAAATACGACAGAGTGACATATAGGAGAGTTTTTTTCAAATAATGACGCCTTAAGACATAAATATTAAGTTAACATTTCATCTAATGGTGCAAAATAAGACAGAGTGACATCTAGGAGAGTTGTTTTCAAATAATGATGCCTTAAGACGTAAATATTAAGTTAGTTAGTTCTATTTTGGATGGTTGTATGATGGAGAGTTAACAATGTTATTAAGGTTTTATTTTGACAAATATTGAGTTTATTAATTGAGCTCATAATGAGTATATTATTATAATGGTTTTGAATTTTTTTGTTTATTTAAATTTATACTCTAAATAGTTAAAGATTCATCATGGTTGTTGTTCTTAGAATAAAGGGAAGAGCCTTGGAGTTTTCTAGAGTTAAATTAAAAAATATGTTAAATTTATACCATTTTATAATGTCAGGCTCACTAATATATATAATATGTATTAACTTGTTGTTCCAAAGCATTCAACATAAAGACATGTTACAAGAAACAAATGGTAAACCTAAAATTTAATGATTATAGAGCATGATTTCCTCAAAACATGGGTAGATTGGTATATATTTATGGATGTCTAATGATGCAAGATGCAAGTGTCTCATAGTTGTATATTTGGTTGTTGTTTTGTAATAAGTATATGCTTTCAAATTAATGATATAAATGAGAACAAAAATCTCCCTTGAGGGGATCATTTGAGCCTACATAATTGGCTTCTATGTTAAGTATATAACATGGACTATGGGGTTATCCTTGGAATTTTGAAATATATATATATATGAAGTAACCTCAAACTAAATTTGATAATAGAACAAGTTTCAAACATTGAAAATAAGAAACAAGAGATAAACATCAAATATTCCCTTCAGGGGGTCTCCTTGGTTTGAATTGGATTCTAAAAAATATTTTAACATCCACCATTTTGAGTACCGAGAAACATGCTCATCGAGAGAAAGTGAGAAGGTATTTCAACTTGATGTTATTGAGCTATTTGATAATGCAATTCATCTAATTTTGTATCCTATAGTGGCATTCCCACACATTATTTGAGTTGAGGAATTCCTTTCCAAGACAGTACCAATATGATATTTTATTTTAATTTATTTAGGTTAACTATGTATTCAAAGTCATTCATCTATGACCATTTCTCATGAGAGACATCAGTTTATGACATACTTCATGTATTTCAATAGTCTAGTTGGCATGTTGATGGTGCTAGAAATCCGTCAACCAAGGGGTCTCCCCGATGTGAAGTCCCATTTAGACCTCACACCGTTTGGAAAAGGAGCCCCATCTGGAGTGTCGACCTGATTGCCATGTATTCTTATAGATTCTCCTTGGATCTAACTCTCAGTAGGAGAGAGGAACGTATGTCCCTTCAAAAAGAAAGTAAGTGTGCCTGGTGAGTGTTCGATTGTAGTTTTGTCAAATTTATTTTACTACAAGGGGAAAGAGTAAAGTGAGCCTCTAAGAGAGAGGTAATAGTACCACCCTAGTAGAGACACACACAATCAAGAAGGATTTGTCTAACATCCAGCGGAATAGTCCACAAGATATGTGATGGTCATTACAACCAATAAATAAGAAATATATGTCTAGTATCCCACGGAAGAGTCCACAAGGATGGGACAACAATAACAACCATTGCAACACATTCTCAAGGAGATGAGTACTAAAATAACCGAAATAGTTCAACTACTTAAGCACATATGAAAGAAAACATGAAATAAAAACATCCACACAATAGTATTACAAATATTTGCAATGCATGCATGAAGAATGTGTCGGCCATTAAGGCTTCCATTATTAAGTAAAAATTACAAGACACATGTATACAACGAACATCACTAGCTCCAATAGTGGAGTGTTGGAGCCACTCCTTACGTGCCAAAAGAACTAGTCTATATCCTTAATGCCTTGCGGGAGGAGCCAAGGTGAAAATTCCTTTGCTCATACAATGAGGGTGTATATATAACCAAGAGGTAATGCTTCACCTTCCTTGTGACTCTTTGACTTCCCTCATCAATGTTTGACTTCCTATGACTTTTTGAATTTACATGACTCTTCATATTATGAATGTGTCCTTTGAACTTCCACTTTACAATACATTTTGAATAGTTAATTACATAATCCACAGTAATGATGTTCCATATGATGACCTGTGACAGGACGTAACATGACACTGATGGCATGGACTGCATGATACTGTGACAATGCCAAGCTATCTTTCTTGCTGCTTCTTTCTTTTTGTCTTCTTGAAAAGATGGTACATGCTCTTCTTCTTCCTCCTCCTTATGACTTGAAGATTAGGAGTCTTCCAGGTGATCTTCATTTTCATCTTCATATTTTGTTAGAATTCAGTGTTCCTTCATCTTCTCGCCTAATGATCATCTTAACTCTTTGGCTCCATATGTGTCCTTTAACATTTCCTCCTTCTCCATATCCTTCTTCATCATCTTTCCATAAAATGATAGAGTACCTGCATCTGCAATCCACTCATGATAAGATGACATCAGTTTGATAAACCCCTAGTATAAGATGGTGCACATTGATCCACTGACTGAGCTGGAACAGGGTGAAGGCTGGGAAAGAGGCTCAGTAACTGTGTAATTGTGCAACTCAAACAGTCAAGAGTGAACCTTGAGCCTTGCAACTACGCAATGCATAGTTCAGGCTGGACTAAGGAAGAATATTGTGCAGTTTAGCAGCTCAGTGAGTTAGGTTGTGGGGTTTTGCATTGTTTCAGTCAAATGCATAGTTCTGGGAGGAAAATCAGACCTAGTGATTGCGTAGTTGCACAAATCAAGATATCAAGGGTTTGGCATGAGGTCTGAGACTGCATAATGTGTAGTTCAAGCCTGGCTGGAGGGCATGATTGCACAGTTGTGAAGGCCAAGGCTCGAGCTTGAGCACCGAAATTGTGAAATGTGTAGTACTAGAAGGGAAAGAGGCCAAGTGATTGCACAATGCGAAATACTCAGTTCTAGCACTAATACAAAATGACTAATTAGTTACTAAAAAAGCGACTAAAATTTGCATATAAACGACTATTTTTCAGTCGATGACCAATAGTAGCTAATTTACAATATCTTATAACGTGACCAATTTTTTGTCGTTTTTAGCTTAGTCATTAATCGGGTGTCTCAATTTTATTATCTAGTAGTATATTTAGTCATAAAGTTGGTCATTAATTTAGTCATTGACTTAATCATTAATTTCCACAATTAATGACCAAATTTACAACAAAATATATTACTAAATGATCACGCAAGAAAACCAATTGACTAAAGAAATATAACCAAAATGTTGATCGTGTTATAAGATATTGTAAATTAGCTACTAATAGTCATATATATGCAAAGTTTAGTCATCGTTTGAAACAAATTAATGACCAAAGAAATATGACCACAATGTTGGTTGTGTTATAGGATACTGTAAATTAGCTACTAATAGTCATATATATGCAAATTTTAGTCATCGTTTGAAACCAATTAATGACCAAAGAATTATGACTAAATTTTGGTCATGTTAAAAGATACTGTAAATTAGCTACTAATAGTAATATATATGCAAAATTTTGTTGTCATTTGTAATCACAAACTTATCATTTACAGTAGTCATTTATATTTTTTTGGTAGTTTCATATTCATTATATAAATGACTACTTTAGTAGTTTATATTCATTTCATTTACTTTCATTAACTATTATAAGAAACTAATTTCATTTTATTTGTGTTCATAATTAATCAACATAAAATACTAATTTAGTAGTTTTAGATTGATTTTATGTGTTTATTATTAATCAACATAAATTAATTATTAGTATGATTTTGCAACTAAATTAAAAAAAAAATGTCACATAATGTACATGTTCATCTAATATGAAAACACAATTAAATAATATCAAGTGAAACTATAAATCATTTCAACCACAAAAATATATTATATAAAATGTCAAGTATTACAATATGAGTTTCCAACTTAATATTGGTTGGAGTACAGTTTACACATAAAATATTATTTCATCACTTCAAAACGTTATCATTGTGTTGCCAAGGCATTGCAGGTGAATTCACCAACTCTGAAGACATAACCATTACTCTTTCTATGTGTCTTATGCGAGATATTTACTCTATAGGTACAACTAGACCAATTCCCTTATCTCTCTCTTTAATTTGCATTTTGTCGCTCCAGTGTTATTGTTCTCATTTTTCTTCAATTCATGTTTCTTACCATCAATATTGAGTTCCTTTTCTGAAAAAGAAATGAGATACAATGCAGAGTATAAGACATGGAAGACAAACACTAGAATATAAAATAAAGTAGACTTTAAAGGATTTATACGATATATACCTTAACATCAACAATATTGTCAATGCCATTTTTCCCCATAAAAACAAGAAACTCCAACAAGTTTTCTTCAGTTGGGAAATAATGGTCAGATGACCTGTATAAACAAAGAAAATAAAATGTCACCATAGAAAATAACACTTTAGTAGATTTAGTATTCAACCTTCAAGGAAATATTAGGCACAATCATTCCAACTAAGTTACATGCTAAAAATCTCAAGTTGTAGATCACTTATAGAATGTGGGAGTGCAAACAAAAATCCTAGAAAATGCCAAAGCTAAGTCTAGAATAAAATGAAATGAAGTAAAAATGATACAATAATAGGATAGCTTTGTATACATGTATATAACCGGATAATGTAGAAGGCTAAGTGAATAAGTCCAAGGTTGGAGGTCAATGATGTCAAAAATGCTCAAGTCTGATGAGAATTTCTTCATATAAGAACTACTATTTGGGCCCACTATCACATATGAATAAGGCAACTAGTCTATATCAAATTATTAATGTTTTACTTATATTTATGGATCTCTACAATACAAGTGGATAAATTTCAAAGACAATTACCTTCCCATTGTGTTCTTGACTTGTGGTACAATATATTTGTTGCGATTTGGAGAAATTTTCCAACATCGAAAATATGTAGCAATTGCCACTAGTAATCCCCCAAATCGGATTATTTTGGAATGTAACTTTCAAATTCCAGTTGCTATATGATTTTTGAATGAAAAAGACACACTGAATTCCAACACCAAACTTCCAATTTGAAGAAACACTCGTGGCTATCCTCAATCACTCAAACTCAAAACATCAGTGATCTTTATAATGAAAAATAAAGTAAGAATAGTTTTGATTTGTTTTGTAGATTTATATGAAAAGAACCAATAATTTTCCCATATTTACATACTTGTAATTTCAAATATATAACACATTGTTTGATCTTTTACAATAAATACTTGATTCAATACAAATAAGAGTTTAACATATTAAAACAATACCGCTAATGTTTGATTCTCAATTAGTTCAAACTAGTTAGCACAAAAACTTGGAGAAAGAGAAACAAGTGGAAATAACAAATCCATCAATTGATAATCAATAAAAAAGGATAATATTTTTGTTGAAGCTTGATAAACAACTATAAATTATATTGACAATCCACTGTAAATATAAACAACTATAAATTTGTTACACTCCATTTGTTATAATATATAAGAAATATAGACAACCATATATTTGTTAGAATATGAATTGAATTCTCATAATGTGAATTCAATCATATATACCAAAGGACAAGAAACTTTGAAAAATGTACACAGAAACATAAAAATTGCAAGGCTCCATAGGATAAGGTTATAACTAGATATAATACACATGCAACATTGCAAGGTTTCCAACTAGAAATGTAGAGTTCAAATTGTGGTTTGTATGGTCTGTAAAAAAACCAAAAATTGGAATGTACATAAACAAACACGAAAACATCCATACTTCTGCATAGTTTTGACAAACAAAAGTGCCACCAAGCAACAAAGCTTCTAAATTCAACCCAATCTCATATGATTTGGTGTCCAATTACTCATCAATTGTTGTAGGAATTGAAGTACAATAAATAACAATTCTTATGTTGAAATAACTTCAAACTTTGAAGCAATGTATTCCTAGTACCTCTTTTCTATCTTGATTCCCAAACAAATTTATTTTTAGTAATTAGAGATGAAGCACTATGAACTAACTTACACCAAATCGTGGCATATGGTGTTAATAAATTTACCGCATAAATAATAAAAAATTTACCGAGAGGAATAAACATAAAAAGGCAACAAAAAATCATAAACATAAAAACACTTGTTTATCAAGGAAAACCATAAATCCTTGGAAAAACCCAACCAATGAAATTTCATTGCCATTGGCCAAAACCCTAGTCAATTTGGCCAAGTGAGACTTTACCGCTCACCTACAGACCTACATTACAATGAATTCCTCCCACCTTTTTATAAGCTCCATCACATATAATACCACAAGCAGAAAACCACTAGGGGTGCACAATACCATGTGCTCCAAAACCACTACTATTTACCCTACTCAAGTTAACTTGACATCTTCTTATTAGATCTAATCCAAACTTTACCAATGATTACCTATAATATCTAACCTAGACTTTACCAATGATTACCCAAGAATATACATGCCATACCAGGTCTTACAACAATATGCCCATTTACATGCAAATTTTTTTTACTCCAATATTGTGGCTTTGAAGTTCCTCCGAAAACTTAAGTCCTCTTAGATGATAAATTTCCTCAAAACATAAAATAGTTGCTTCCCTAGCATCGTTGTTTGAGTATTCTAGCAAAATGTAAAACAGATGGAAACACTAAACTTTGGAAAGAAAGCTCAGTGGCAGCAAACACACTGATAGAAGATGCAACAGTTCCAACAAATTCTTCACGAACCGCAAACTTTTATGTGTCCAAGCATAGCTCCCTGCTATATCCACAATTATTGTTGGCGATATACCTTCATGAGAGCCAGAAAAACCCTGCGAGCGGAATCGTGCATAGTTTGTTTGCCATCTCCTGTCCTTTCGACAATGGTTGGCAGCAAGGCATTGAAATGCAGCTTCAGATGCTCCCCGAACAATGATGTCGCGAATGCAAGTGCCTGCAGAGCGCCCTAAAATTATTATCCTTCAAGAGTGACATAGATGCGTCAAGAAGATTGCTCACTTTGGTCGCACTCATACTCTTGGTCGAATGCTCCAGGAGCTGCTGCAGCCTCTCCACGTTGGCCATACGCTCCTTGGTGTCCTTGATGACACACCGAAGAACCATGTCTCCGTAAAGATTAAACTCCGAAATAAAAGCCTTCCTGCTAGTGGCCTCGTCGACCAGATCGCATGGCTCCAGCACAAACACGACACCATTCTCCACGCTCTTCTTGAAAGCGTCTCGAGAATCTTCAACAAGCACTCCCACGGCTCGAACTCCTAACGCATGCTCATCGAAATCGAACGTCGGTTGGGTCATTCTGGTGGTTGACTGCTCAATTTTCAAAGAATAAGGCATCGTGAAGACGAAGGTGAGATCGTGGTGCTCTGATTGGACTTGGCCACCACCTGCATGCGCAAACCCCATGAAAAGTGTTTGTGGGTATTGGTGGCATCACCACACTAGAACTCAATGTGGTGGAATTTCTGCACTTGGAAGCGATGCTCTCCAACATCCCTTCAAACCTGGTGAGGAGGATGCCAAACGCCGGACAAGAATCGTGGCTACAGGCTACAACTTTCACTGTCCCGATAGGATCCTTCCAAAAAACAAAGCAATATTCAATTCGAGCTCGTCTTTCTCTGAAAAATTGCGTACATGGCTGCCAATAGCCTTGAAACGCTTATCTAGACTGCCACCACAGTCCAGACATAGCCATTTAAGTTTGTTGACCAAATAGATAAAATTTATTTAACGATCCTTTTCAGCATCAGATCTGACGAGATACACCTCCTTCAAAGCAGATCTAGATCTTCAAACACCATATTTGACATATGCAATCAAATTAGTCTCTTTCTGCAATGATTCAACATCACAACGACATGATGAAGATTTTGGTTAATAAAACTATCCACGATCTTGCAAGTAGCCTTTAGCGAGGTGTTGTTAAGAAACTTGCTGCAGAAATAATAAACAATTTACCAAGAGAAATAAACATAAAAAGGAAACAACAAATCATAAACATAAAGACATTTTTTATTAGGGAAA